>VMDR010007796.1:0-38990 GCA_007922815.1 Macrotus californicus
TAAAAAGGGAAAATTGGGAAAACTCTAATACCATAATCAATAAAATATAATTTTTAAAAAACCATACAATTTGAATTCTGCTGATAAAACACTCCAGATAATCTCAGTTAGATTTTCTTTCTTTCTCAATAAATAGTCTACCACTAGAAACTGTAGGTGATTTTATCTCAATAAAATAACTTCAGGCCCTGGCCTCATGGCTCAGTTGGTTAGAGTGTCATCCTGATATGCTAAGGTTTTGATTCCTTAAAACCTTAGGGCAGGGCACCTGGTTGGGACACCTACAAGAACCGATCAATGAATGTATACATGAGTGGAACAACAAATTTTAAAAAATTACCAAGAAAGGCAGTGTTAAAGCAAAGATGAAATAATGAGGTGGAAAGATACTTTGTTTTCCATGCTAGTACTTGATTTTTCCTATTACCAATTATTCCCATCTTTATAAGATTTACAATCAATTATCTTATTTACCTTCAGCCCCCATGTAAATCACACCCCAGCCATGTGAATAACTCAGCAGTTCTCCAACCAGGGCATGCTTTTCTTTTTCTCTTCCCCTGCTCTTTGCTCTTTCTACGGTAACAGCCTCACATGTTCATCCAAAACCTTTGCATGTTGATTGTCATCTTCCCTACCTTCCTCAGGGATTTGAACTCAACCTGCCTTTCACCTTCTCAATGGTTTATACAAGCTTCCATTGTCATACAAGCTATTGGCCATTTTCCACTGTGGATTGTTGACAATGCAGTCCTTCCTGATCACATCATAACTCTAATGGTGTGGAGAGTCACGCTTTCCATTGTATCTGGAAGGCACCAGGCTGGCACCTCACAAATTTTTGAGAAACACATAGAGAGAAGAGATCTACAAGTCACAGAAAATCTCTCTCCAGCTCTTCACAGCACTCATGTGCAAAGACAGAATGGATTCATTTTCTCCAACTTGCTCCTGATACAGTCAGTACTGACAGGAGTGAGCTCCAGGACAAAGGAAAACACTACAGTTCAGTACAGTAAACTCTGAAGGCTCATAAGAGCTATTTTTTTTTACTGGGTTAACATCATTCAGAGAGGTGTCTGGGGCAAAAACTAATGAGAACAATGGCTAACCTTAAAGGATTCTGGCCTTTTGTTCACATGATCCAAGCTCCAGGCTGCAGTGCAAAAGTCAACACCCAAGTAGAGTTATCTCAGACAAGAAAAGCACTCAGAAAAGCAAAGAACACACCTCATTTATTCATTTGGCCCTTCACCATAACGCTGTGTTGTTGCCTGTCATGCAACAGACGTGCAGGAAGCCTCAGCTGATCCATCCTCAGAGTCCCGACAGGGAGAGGAGTCAATGGTGCCCATTCACTGGGCGCAGATTCAGCCAGAAAGGCTGGATGAGGGCTTCGTGCCTCCCCTGTTCCCTGTCTGGGTGGCTGCTACCTCTTGCCTCAAACCCTGACATCTAAACAATCAGCAACTTCTACCAATAACACTTTAATAACGTCCTTCACATTCTCAATGTAGCATCTGCAACTCCATAAACAGGAGTGAACTAGTAGCAGTCTGAAGTTGTCATCGTTGACAGCTTGTGATTTATCTTAGCTCTCCCTCGCCATTTGGCCACGACTTTAAGTAAACACTTTCCGTCTTCTTCATGTTCTCGTTACTGCCACCTCCCACTAATAAGAGAGACTGCCAAGAAAAGCATCCAGACAGTTCATTTACCTCCCAAACTTGCCTGAAAGTAGCCGCCCCAGTGTAGACAAGGGGCGAAGCAACTACTGCACATTTTCAACAGATGGAACAATGCTTCCCAAATTATTTACATTAACATTATTTGTTTTCAGGATGTGTGTAACGAACAAATGGGTAGTTGAATGAAGTATTACGACGCAGACTGAAGACACCAGCAGTTCAAGCAGCCCATTTATGGTGAGGGATGGACATGGGCCATTTTGCTTTCTAAGAAGCTAGGGGGCTTCGGGCAGTCTGTCCTTGCTAAATTCTTGGCACTGCCTTGTTCTGTCAGGTTTGGTCCAAATTCACAGGGAGGGTCCTCACTCAAAGCACTGTGGCCAGAAGACCCCAAGACTCTGTCCTTCTCACCCACCGACCTGTGGGTAAGACTGTGCAAGATGTTGGTTGCTGTGCTATGCAGGTGGCCACCAGAAGGACAGGTGACCCCTGGATTCCCTATGAGTATCATAAAACCATCCCTAGTAGAAGATAAGGGACCTTCCCTCCCTCCCCTGATGGAGCTCACCTGTGACTCAGCCTTCCTGAAATTGTTAATGGCCTGCCCACACTATCCAAAGTGGCACTGGGTATCAGAGAGAGGACCATCATGAGGACCACATTCCTACATGTATTCCTTTCATACCTTCCCACCAAACCAGGAGAAGGGTAGCATGGTCACGGGCAGGTGGCGGCTACAGTACGGGAAGAGGGTGAGTGGAGATCTGCTGTTTCTTCAGTGCCCATTTCCTAAACACATACCCTGAGGCTTACATTATGAGCATTGGTGAGGGTCAGAAGGATGCCAGAGTGAGCCCCCTCAGTGCCAAAGTCAATGTCGTGGCAGGAGATTAGGAATTCTGTTTGGAAAGTTATACAAGAATTCCTCATGTGGAATGACTTAAATCATCACGCATTTATTAAGTGCTTATTGAGTGTATTCAATATCCAAGGCTCTGTGTCTATCTGGTTCCATGGGGGATGCCTTGAAAGTGCCTCTCCAGAAATTCCCTCTGCAGTGGGGAGGCTAAAATGCCATTGAAATGCTACATGGTAGACCTACAAAGCGTTTCTCAAAAACGTCTAGAAGTAGGGACTAACCTGTGCAGGTACTTGCCATGTCCTTGGTGTTGGTCAGGCAGCAGGTACAATGGGGTGGGGGCTGAGGCTTCATTCTCGCATCTACTATCACCAGGCTGTGTACTGTACAGAGAGATGAAACACCAAGCTGCACAAGCCGACTCTTAAAGAGCCTACAGGAGAAGGTGGAGAGAGGGAGGCAGCTCCGGATTTGTCATCAAAATATTATCTGGTGTTTGGTTCTCTCTACCCCGCTTTTTCCTCTATCCTTCCCTCTTTCTTTCTCCTTCTCTTTAAGGAGTCCTCACAAATATCTCATTTTGTCCTCTACCCTCCTGTTAAATCCTGAGTTTCTCTTTCCCACATAAGGAGACACACCGGGAGGCAGCGGAGCACATTCAAAGGCAGTGACCCAGGAACAGATGCCTCCTGGGCTGTGCACACACTGCATGGTCCCCGCCCTCATCAACATCCCTGTCGTTGCTCAGAGATGCTTTGTGGGCTTCATTCCTCTGGGCTGGAACCAGTGGGTCCTGTCCTGGCCTGGCTGGGGTGAGCTGTGCTGGACAAGGCAGGGCAGGACAGGGCAGGGCCAGGGAAGGCAGGACCACAGATGGGTTTCAGAGTTAGTCTCCACCCAAGTGGGAGCTCTGGGAGTTGAGGGTGACTCAGGCCCTGCCATACTCAGATTACTTTAGCTTAACCACCCCGAATTGGCCTTGCACCCCCCCCCCCGTTCACCACACCAGCCCTCCCCATTTCCCCACTGGCCAGATGTGTGTATTCATTTCAGCCTCAGCCCAAACACACCAGCCTGCCCCCACCAACCAGCAGGAGCAGGAATCCACGCTTCCCCTAGAGCTTCAGAGAAGGGGCCTCAATGTTTCTGCCCGGGCCAGAGGCTCTGGGAAGAGGAATGGAGGTTCTTTCAAGCCTGACCCTGAAGGCTGGGCTCCCTCTGCTGAGCTCCTAGGGCTGCTCGCTCCTGAGTGGGTGCCCAGGGGGCAATTTGGGGTGATGGTTACTAGCAGCCTTTGTCCCCTCAGCAAACAGATTGGCTTCCACCTTTGTAAATCTGGTAACATCCACATTTTGACCCAAATGGGTTATTCATTCATGGTGTGAGCTGTTCTCATGGGGGTTCACATGAAAGTACTTAGTGGCCACTTGCCGTGCAGCCGACCCTGTGCTGGGTGCCAGTGACAAGAGAAGAACCAGCCAGGGATTTGGTCCTGGGAATTAAAGGCCGACTTGTGGCATCTACAAGTCACAATAGTAAAGCAGCAAAAATAACAAAAGCCTGGGCTTCAAACAGCCTAGAAATGATCTCCTACCTTCATTTCCAACTACATGTGTGACTTTAAAAGACACCCTAAGCTCACTGAGACTCTCTTCTTTTTTCACCTTCAAAACAGGAAAATCTATTCACAGATTCATTGAGAATTGTATAAGATTCTGTGTAACATATTAATAATGACAAAAATAATGGTTATTACTTATAAGTGCTTCACAATGTAAAGAAACTGGGTCAAACTGTCATCTCATTTAGCCCTTACAACTACCTTCTTAATTTTATCCTGCTTTACTGTAATTAAATTACAAAATCTGCCAATAAAGTGTGGTAAGATCAAGACAGAACCCCTGTGAGGTATTTAAATTTTAACTAGGGCTCTTAAACATAAAAATGTTTATAAATCCCAAGGACTGAATCTCAAATGGTAGAATTTTACACAACAGGGCAGGAAGCAGGGCAGACAATTTTTGATAAGAGATCTTGCTAGATCACATTGTTTGTAACACAAAGGCAAACCTTTCTCCCTAACCTTAACTTTGTCCAGGATCGAGGGTTTAGACAATGTGAAGGTTAATTTTACTTGTGACTTAGGAGACTTATAACCACTACTGCACTACTAACATCACCACCTCTGTCACTGCCCACCACCAACACCTCTACATTTACCACACCTCCACCACTACCACCACCCATCACCTGCACCATCTCCAGCACCACCTACTACCCACAACGTCTCCAGCTCCAGCTCCAGCATCCCATCCCCACCACTAACTCCACCATTGCCAGTAACACCACTTACACCAACAGTTCCATTAGCACCATCTCCATCAGCAGCTACACGACAATAACTTCTACAGCAGCACCTATGGTAAGCAAAGCACCCTTGTTAGAACCTTATAAAGAGGACATTTTCCCTGCTTTGCCTATGGGGATCTAAAGTCTCAGAAAAGTTAAATAACCTCTCCAAAGTCTCATAACTTCAAAATAGTCAAGCAAGGATTTGACACGAAGACTACTTGAATAGGCAAAGTGTGACCCCCTCACTTTAGTAATCTTTCCTTCTCCCAGGCATTTGACCCTATTCTGAAAGGCCAAACTCCATTTTTCTTCTCTGGAATATGGAAAGGGATTTCCCCTCCTAGCCTCTGTTGCCTGCCTATATACTGAAGAAATCTTGCCTGGGAGCAACTGTCTTCATTCACTGAAGTGATAACAAGAAGTCAAAGTCACTACAGAAAGGTAGAAAAGGGAAATTTCAAAGAAGGGTTGGTAAATATGTAACACACACGTGACATTTAAAATGTCACAACCATGGTGCTGAGTATTGTCTAAATGGCACAAAGCCTTTCCAGCTGGTGGGGAAAGTCCAGCTGAGGTAGGGGAGGGACAGGGACTGGGCAGTAAGGCCATCTCCCTGTCGTGATGAGGGTGTAGAGTTGCTGTCACATCGGAAGTGAGTGCAGCCTGAAGGCTGGGGTTAGCATTCAATGGGAGGACTGAAAGGACACTTTGAAGTCCAGATAGCATTTCTGAAGAATGCCTGACAAGAATTCCAGACTTTGATAGAGGGATATGGAGACTGGATAGGTCTTGCTTTTGAACACTTTTTATTTGCAACTTTATAGTTTTCTGCCATAAATTTGAACTGAAGTGGGTATTAAATTGCAAAAACAACACAGTTCATGCCTATTTTTTTGCACATACAGAAGATCCTTGGAGTGAACTTTGCCTGGACGAGCACATAGAACAGGGTTCGGCTAAGCCATCACCAGGTTTTACTGCTCCACCGGAACTAGCACTGCCTCTGTCCCACTACAGAGAAAATTGAAATCCATCAGGCCCCTTGATCAGTAGAACTAGGAATCCTGAACGCTGTTTCTGTAATATATGGAGAGGGTATCAGTAAGATACAGGTGACACAGTTCAGTGTTTTTGTGCTTGAAATGTTAACACCTCTACCTCACTTGCTCAGCATCTTATTTTTCTAAAGCAAGCATGACCAGACTCGGTTCCTCTGAAGACTCTAAGCCATAGATTTCCACTTTTCTTTGTTGTTTGTTCTTGCAAGTGCCCTGCAAACGCACTGCCAAGAGGACACGCAGCAAATGCAGATTATTCATATTGTTCTTACTTGATTGTCCACAGAAAGGGGCTCTAATCCCATTTACATACAAGGACTGGGTGAGGGATCCTGATCAGCCACCTCATTTCATCCACTAAGATAAACTCTGGGAATGATGAGATTTGCACACATTTGAAACTCTTCCAAGCATTTGGTTCTTCTTTATATTTATTCAAGTAAATAAATAGAGAGCCTCATCAGAGAGTTTATAGATGTCTTCGGACTTGTCATACAAACGTGTCCTCTGTAAGAGCTTACATACGAGTATATTTAACATTTAACGTATAAATATATAGGTGGGGCTCACAAACTAATCCACATGAAATAGTCCTCAGGGCACGCACAGCTGCTAAGATTGATGGTTTAGAAACCACATTCCTTTGGTGAACAAGATAAATGCCCTTATGTGAATACTGGGAATGCCACAAAGTGCTGATAGGAAGCCTCCTGGCTGGGTGAGGGCCCCTATGGAGAGAGGCGGCTGGCGCTTCCCCCAAGGAACTCGAGGCTCCCACTGCAGCCTGAGCTACACAGTTGGCACTTGTGGCTGGATTGGCGGCCTGTAATCCCTCCTGATAATAATCTGAAGGTTGCATTCATAGTGTCAATGGGTACTAACTCCAGTGCCCATGGTTGGCACTGAGAACAGCATAGTGATAATTGCCTTTGGTCTTAAAGAGTAAGTAGCACAGGATGCCTGTGCCCCACTCTATATGAGGCCTCCTCTCCCCTGCAGAGGAAACTGGCATCTTTCTTTGGCTTATTTCAGAGAAATGGTTTCCAAGCCAGCCGCGAGCCGCCTCTGGAGCATTCTCTGTGCCAGCTTCTGGTGGGGTACTGGGCTTTGGTGTTTTCTGAAGAGAGCAGTTGGCATACCCAAAGAATGAGTATATTTGTAAACCATAATCACATAAATGTGAAGAAAAACACAATGCTTGCCAGCCACGTCTCCATCCTATGTGTGGAACAGAGTAGTGCTATGGGTCTCGGAGCTCCAAGGGACCTTAGCATGGTAAGAGCCAAGTCCACAAAGGTGACAGGGAATAAGCCACTGCGCCAAGGCCACTCAACTGTTAAGTGGCAGATCTGGGAATAGGGACTGGAACTCTCGTTCTAGTCCAGGGGTCCACAATTACACCACGGTCCCTTGGTCCCCTCGTTTATAAAAGAGAAACAGCAATGCTTGTCTGGCAGAATACCTGTAATGACTAAACGGGTTAACACCCAGGTAAGTGCCTCACAGAGACTGCCCCCCAATAAATATTTAATGGCTTTTCTTTTAATTACCAGGTATTACTCCTTGGTGCCCACATCTCTAATTATTGTCCTTTCTTGCCATGCTTAGTGCTGACACCCACATGCATTTCCATACATGCACAACCTGGTGCAAAGCTGCAGGTCATGCATGCCAGGCATGAGATGCTGCCACAGAACTCACCTCTGGATGATACAGAAGATGAGTTAGCCCAGACAGAAAAGTGTCTCTTAAAAAAAAATGACCTCATATAAACTTTTTCACAGTACAGAAGTACAGTACAACCCTGGCAGGGCAGCCTCGAGCCCTTTTATTTACGTTTTCCCTAAGATTTAGAGCCTGTCTTAATAGATCAAACACTCAAATTCTTACCCTTCTCGGGAGCATGCTGTTGTCCATTGTTTCTTGAGTTAAAAGGAAAACAACTTCCAAATTCAGGAATGTTGTTTCTACCCAGGAAATCAGCCATCCCTTTGCCATTGCAGCATTCATAGCTGGAGAAAGGTGCCCACACCTTTATTGTGCATATTTAGTTCTGAAAATATTTACAAACTCTGAAAGTGGCACACACCTGTGGCAGTCCTATGCCCTGTGTCCTCGTTAGAGTCCACAGCTAATTCAAGGAATAGCACACCAATAATGGTGTATCTGAAGGTGTTTTTCTCGAGCATAGTTTCCTTTGAACATAGGTTTTGGGCTGAGTACACTATTGCCCTTAATTATTTAGTATTTTGCTCCAAAAGAGAACCTCTCTGTTGTTAACAGGGTATCCCATGACATAAATCAGCTGAAGACGACTATCCCAGAAACCACCTCACACAGAAATTACACCCAAACCACAATTCACAACTTCATATTATGAGAGTTTAAATTTCTTTTATCAGAGCGTTATAAAAACATTGAAAATCAAATTCCCAATTGCCTTTCCAAAGAGCTCTATACTGAGCCCAGTCCCGTAGTCTGGCTGGGCTACGGAAGGCCATGTGTTAAAATAAGAGCTATGGATGAGAGACGTGCAAGTGGAAAAGGGAAAGTTTGTAAATCTGAAATTCACTATACAAGAAAATATCGTATTGATAAGGAGAAATCTCATTCTTCTGAAGCACAATCACTGAGAGAAACAACGTTCAGAAACTCTCTTTCGTGTGCTCAGTGAGGTGCAAGGGGACATTGCTTCTGAAATAAGATGCTAGTCCGATGGCAAGGGTCTGATATGACAAAACAGATGGAGAACAGAAGAGGTGGCCTGGTGGTTTGTTTTTTGTTTTTTAATGATTTTTTTAGAGATATTGAGAAATATGGATTTGTTGTTCCACTTATTCATGCATTTAGTAGTTGATTCTTGCATGTGTCCTGACTGGAGATCGAACCCACAACCTTGGTGTATCGGGATGACACTCTAACCAACTGAGAACCCGGCCACTGTTTTTTTTAATGTGATGACCAAATTAAAAACAATGCATTAAATTAATGACATGAAAGACACAACTAAAAAGCAGCATCACATGGAAGAGCAGAGAAAGGGATGTAAATAATAAGAAGGACGAGAGATACGGAGAAAGAGGCTAAAAAATGTATAAATTCAAGTTCAGAAAAGCACTCACTGATTGAGCATCTACCATATGCCACTCATTCTGCTAGGTTTTCTGCTGTTGCTTAAGAACCCAAAAGCTCACAGGATTTAGGATCAGAAAATACTTGAAGCATAGACAGCAAGGACCCCTTTTAAGATTTTGCCCGTCATGTGCTTCTGTTTCGGTCGCATTATCAGTGTGGGCATATGATTTATTAACGCAGCACAGGCTGGACTCCTCACATACTTCATCACGAGTAATTCTCAGAACAACCCTGTGAGACAGGTGTTATTTTTCCCATTTTGTAGGTGAAAAAAACAGGTTTACAGAAAGTACAAGGAAAATAAGGCAAATGGGCAGTGTGTTGGGCAGCTCAGGCTGCTATGATGTTACCACAGACTGGGTGGCTTAAACAAAGATTTATTTCTCACAAGGATCAAGGGGCTGGCAGACCCTGTGTCCAATGAGGACTCGATTCCTGGACTGCAGACGGCTGTCTGTCTTCCCCTTGTGTCCTCCCAAGGCAGAGGGCCAGCAGAGAGGAAGCGAGCCTCTCACGGCTCTTCTGATAAAGGCACTGGGTGCCATTCACGAGGGCTCCACCACCCTGACTTGATTACCTCCGTCTCCGAACACATCACATTAGGGGCTAGGCTTCCACAAATGAATTTGGGGGTACACAAATGTTCAGTCCACAGCAGACAGAAATGAAGATCAAATGTATAACAAAAAGAAACTGCCTTATTTGAAAAGGACCTCACACTAGAGAGTCCAAGTATTAATGAGGAAAATTTGTGAAAAGAAACCACTACCTAGACATAGTCTTTCTTTCTTCAGGACAATGGAAGTATTCTATAAGCACTGAAAAGAAAGGTAAATAAAAGAAATTATATTACCTCCCCAAGAACACAAATTAACCTTTGATAAAGTGAACAGAAAATAATACAAAGGCCTCTGAAGAGGGTGAGGGGAAATGGTGTGAGCCCCAAAATTTGTACCCCCTCAAATTTTTGGTCCTGTGCAGTAGAAAATAAATAGAATTCATCATACTCAAAGTATCTGAGAAGTGATTTACAGATATTAACTTTTTAAATCATGACAACTGCTTGAGAAAGAAACTATCATTATCTCCATTTTACAAAAGAGGAAACCGAGGCACACAGAGCACAGTGACAGCCTCCAACAGGGGGCTCAGGATTCCTTCCAGGCAATTGGGTTTCTGCACCTGTGCCCTCCACCAGCACCTGCGGAAACTCAGCAGGCAAAACAGATGGGACACCTCACACCCAAAATTTATGTACAACAAAGAGGTCAGAAAGAGACTTTTAAATAAGGATGTTTAGAGTTCTAGAAAAGATAAATCACGAAGTAGATGCCCGAGAGAAATACTAGTTTTTTTGGTTGGGAGGTGGGGGATAGGCAAAATTGAAAAGGAATCAGTATAAATTCTAAATTTGAAAGTTATACTCATTCACTGAATTAAAAATATGTATGTGTGTATAGAAAGATTGATAAATAAATAAATGTTAATTGGTAGGTGTGATGGTATAATAGAAAGAACTGGATTTGACACTACATTTGAATTTGAATCTTGAATCTATATCTGAGAAAATCTCCCAGAATGAAAGTAGAGGTTAAATTAAAAAGATGGAGAAAGAAAAAGAGAAAGGGATTGGATAACACAAAGCAAATGCCAATATACATCTAATGACTATTCAAAAAATAGAGAAGAAAAAAATAAGATGAAGCAAAGAAAAGTCGGATGTGGTTTTGACATTTATGCGTTCATTGTTGATTAGCTTTTGCACTTAATTTCCCTTACAGTTTCTGCTTTAATCCTAAAGATTATTTCAACCGACTTTCACACACAGAGAATTCTGAAAGTCATCTATTTACCATCGATTATTTTTTGATTGCTAATTTTACCATATTTTGTTATTTGCTATTAAAAATATTTTGTTCTTGTTGTTCTTTTTATTTATTTAAAAAAATTTATTGCATTTTTCCCATTACCATTTAGTTCCCTTATACTTCCCACCCCCTGCAGTCACCACACTGTTGTCCATGTCCACGAGTCCTTTTTCCTTTTTGCATGATCCGTCCACCCTCTAACCTTCCCCCAAGAGCTGTCAGCCTGCTCTCTATCTATGAGTCTGTCTCTGTTTTGCTCGTTAGTTCAGTCACTGTTGTTCTGATTTCTGTTTTCCCCTGACTCCAGGGAAGACCAAATTCCTCAGAATAAAAATCACACTGAATCCTGACATGCTTAAAAAATAAATCTAAATCACACAGTGGCAAAGATTTTTTTAAAAATTTAAAAGAATGAAAAAGAGATTACTTTTAAATGAATGGCAAGCCAACTAATACAGACCACATTAGTGGCAACGGGTGTCCAAGAACAACGAAGAAAGGACCTCAACGTGCTGAGGGAATAGAGCTCAGCCTAGAACTGTAAACCAGCCCTAAAACCTACGAACAAACATAACAACAAACTCTAAGCCTGAAGGATTTTATCAGGAAAATACTTCACATACTTACAGAGAGTGATTACTTCTCATGCTACACAAGCGATGACAGCAACAAACACACACCCAGGCTTGATTCTAAAATAGTATGTTCTCTACACCATGTACTTCACATGCTAGGAAGAGCCCCTGAGGTCCTCAGCTTGTGGGGGAAGTTTGTGTCCCTTGCAAGGTGAAAGAGAAGCCATGACCAGGACCTAGTTGGAGGATGCCTCTCCTTTTCCAAGCAGGTTTGGGAAAAATCAAACAGATTTTCCCTGCTCCAGCTACTATTACGATTTGTCCCTGAAAGGTCTTTTCTTGGTGTGGTCCCATTCCTTCAACCCTGCTCAGTACTCCAAGCCAACCCAACTCTGGGAGGACTCTTCCCCTCCTTCCGTCTGGGAGAATCCATGTTCATATGAGCTCTGGGCTCACAGTGGGAGATACCAGAAGTTCTACCCGAATAATCATTCAAAACCAAACCCAGGCTTCTAAGTCAAATAAAAGAAAACAAATTCACATTCATCTCTGCTGCATCTTGAAAATACACCCTTGCTCCCCACCGTTCCCCAGACCCTCTGCCTGACAGACACCTTTGCTGCAATTCCAGAAAAGCATAAGAAGGCAAATAACTGCAACAACTCACTTAAGGATTCACCAGGAGAAGGACATGCATCTGAAAGAGACAATTTTTCTTGATGTTGAAGAGACAGAGTTTGAAGAGAACTTTTAAAAAATGAAAGTCATTCAGAGACCAATAAAAGGTTTTCTGGAACTGAAAAAAAATATGATTTAAAAATGTTAATAGATACACTGAAAAGGGTATAGGCGTAGCTGAGTACACATTTAGATCTGAAAGAGCCAATGGGAGAATTAGTTCATATACAGAGCAAATACACGAGAAATTGAGGTCCCTAACTCAACAAGCCAGTCCTCTGTATTTTACTGCTGCTTGTAAAAGTGAAGCAACTGTGACTAAAATGTACAACCCCGTGTTGGGGCTCAAAGGATGTCAAACTCCAATAAGATTCTTGAGGTACATCCCAGCTTCAGATGCCTAGTGAGGTAATCACAAATGAAATGCTTTACTCAACCATTTTATCTGAAAATCCCTTTATGTGGTACAAGGGACCAAAAATGAATGTTGAATTTGAGTTAGTAGTTTGTTGGTGGTGCTTTCTGTTCAGGAGTGTGTGTGTGTGTGTGTTGTGCCCTATTTTGGATTCCTCCTACTTCAGAGACACGGTCTTGCCTAAAGACTATTTAAGCACACACAGGACCTTCCTGCCACTTCTTTGTTGTTTGACATACAAAGGAGATGCTTTGGTATTTTATGCAACTAGATTTTTAAGACTGAATTTCCAGTCAATTAAAATCTCAAAGGAATGAACAGCTCCACACTATATGCAGGGTTAAAACACGGGTTACAAAA
This sequence comes from Macrotus californicus, assembly GCA_007922815.1. Taxonomy (NCBI): domain Eukaryota; kingdom Metazoa; phylum Chordata; class Mammalia; order Chiroptera; family Phyllostomidae; genus Macrotus; species Macrotus californicus. The sequence continues at coordinate 12,992 of VMDR010007796.1, forward strand.
ACTCTTGCCAGTAGAGACATGGAGGCTTGGAAGTGAGTGTAGAGAGATCATCTAGCAGTGCCTGGGTAAACCCTACCGAGAAGGGTATAGTGGACAATGGCTTCAGGAGTAGGGGCACAGGTGGCAGCCATGACATTGGGAACTGACTTTTTGCTGTGTCAAAGTGCATCCCACCTCTCTCCAGAAAGGCTGTGAAACAGCTGGCCAGAGACACATGACGTCCATGAGAAAAAGAAAAGAGCAAAGAAACCAAGACACAAAACCAAGTCCCATCAAGGAAGATATAAATGAAGAAACCAAGACTCACTATCACATTTGGCTCTAAGACGTCTGCCAATCCCAGTAAAAAGTGAAGCATGGTGAATTATGTGGTTCTTACTGTCAAAAAGGAACAAGTGCACCTATGTTTTTCTTGGTACTCAACTATAAACTAAATTTCTCAAATTCCTTATAATGGGGACAATGAACAGTAAGTGTCTCGACCTGCAGAAATAAATTATTTAAAGTAGTACTTCTGAAGAGGTGCAATTGTAGTCTTCACCAGAACTTTGCAGACACTTTTTCTTGGGTTTTTAAAGAAAATTGAATTGGCAACAGCTTTTTTCCCTCCTAGTTTGGAAATCAGGTTGTGGTTGGTTTAATTGTGCCACCCTCATCCCCCAATTCACATATTGAAGTGCTAATCCTTGGGATCTCATAATATGACATTATTTGGAGATGGTTTTTACAGAGTTAATTAAGTTAAAATAAAGCCATCAGTGTGGACCTTAATCCAATAGATGGTGTCTTTATAAAAAGGAAAAATTTGGACATAGACACACACAGGGAGAACACCTTGTGAAAATTAATCCAGAGACAAGGCCGATGCTTCTATGAGCCAACGAATGGCAAAGGCAGCCAGCAAAGCACCCTAAGATATGTGAGAGGCAAGGAACAGATTCTCTCTGCTGTCCTGTGGAAGGAACCAGCCTCCTGACACCTTCATATCGGACTTCCAGCAGTCAGACCTGTCAAATGATGAATTTCTATTGTTTGAGTCACTCAGGTTGTGGTACTTTGTTAAGGCAGTCCTGAGAAGCTAATACACATGCCATCATATGTTTTTAGGCCACGGGATCCTCCAATTCAGCTCTCTGCAGCAGTGAACAGGACCTGAATAGAAGGTTCTAGTGGGTCAATTAAAAACAAAATAATGAAGAGATGTACACAGTCAGGATAATTCCAAGAATGGTCCGTGACTGGGGACATTTCCCAGTACCCCACTTCCCCAGCAATGATGTGGCCACGTCAGACCTGATTCTCCATAAAAAGTTCTCATTTCTATAATAAAAAGTTCACATGTTTTCTTTGGTCTTGTCCTACTTTATATTGGTTCCCGTTTATGACAAGAGTCCAGAGACCAGAAGGAACTGGCCAAGGACCAAATGTAAATATATCCTGAAACCCCTGTCACTTAACCTGACCCCTAATTAGGAGCAGGGAAACCCTGCGCCCAAGCTCATGCCAGCACAGGTAATGCTGCGGCCTGGTCCCAGCAACTCCTTTTATGACTTCGCTGAATTTTGCCAAGTATTTGCTTGGTGTCACATTTATGAGCTTACTTAAGAATCTTTTGTGCAAACTTTGTGAAGGCTTACTTTATGGACTTGCTCCAGAACTAGATTCCTGGGGCCCATTGCACAGTATTTTAACGAGGCCAAAAGGTAAGTCTTGCCTTCTGGTTATTTTCTCCTCTCTTCTTTCCTGTCCCTCCTCCTGCTGCTGAGATGTCTCCTTTCCTCCAGGGATTCCTGCTCTTCTAACAAACAAGTCAGCTCCTTTCCTACAGGCAAAACTCTCTTGAGAACCTACCGTTGTCCTCTACGCCCCTGGGCATGGACCTGACCTCCATGGGAAGGCTTATAGCTTCAGGACACCTGTGAATGCTTCTCTGTGTGATTGTGTAGTGTGTGCCATTGTGCGTGTGTGTGTTCTTGAAGGAGAACAACCTCCATGGCCGCTAATTTATAGAACCCAAACTTAGCACTGCAAGCAACCTTCTCAAATGTCTGATCTAACCATGACTCCACCAAGCTCTATCCCAATGAAAACTTGCTTTCACTTCTTTGCTAGACGGTCCTCTTCTGGTTGATCTTTTCCATTATTAAGGGGATCTCTGGCATTGGCATAGCCCACAAAATTGCACAGAGTTCTCACTGATGGAAGTTCTTCTCCTCTTAAGATAAATCTTCTTTCTTGGCTCCATCCCACTGTATCTCCCATCCTGGACATGCTTACTCACGTGGGCATGCACTTACAACAATGCAAAACATAGGACCAAGAACTGCTACAGACTCAGGAATCAGAAAACTCCCTTGATTCTTTCCTCCCATGCCAACGGCCATCTTGGTCAAAGCACCCTGAAATATCTGTATAATCTGGGGCAGGATTCCGTCTCCTTCTTTACTCTCTGGATCATGAAATCCCCTCTTCCTGACTTCTCATAAGGGTGGTACCGTGCTGGGTTGGGCTGTGTAGCTTCTCCCAAGTCATATGGCTGTGAATGTCAGAAACAGAGGAAATCAAAGTCTATCATCTCATGATGCAAAATATAAACATGACATGTGAATCCCAAAAGTTCTAAAGGTGGTGCCTGCTTGTGGTGGCACCCAGAAGTGAGGACCAGTAGGAAGGAAGTCAGGTGACACAGGAAGAGGGCGACTTGACAGCCCCAGAGTGAGGACACGGGCCCTCAGAGACTGGCATTTCAGCACATCAGGGAGAATTTCTCCTTCCTCATGTGATTTATTGACTACAAAAGTTATTATACTCTGTTTTCTATTATTTAAAATTATGTTCCTAGAATATTCTGAGAAAGTTCCTGGTAAGAGATGTCTGTCCCTTAAACATGTCAAATGTGGCAAAGGACGGCTGGGAAAGGAGCCGGGGTGGGGCTATAGTGGCAAAGGCAGTTCTTTGTGACACCAGCTCCAGAGGACTTGCTGGCTGGGTCTGCTGACCCAGGTACAAGTGACACAGATTTCTGGCCTGGAGTCTGAGAGGCCTCTACAGAACTCTGGCTACCCACCAAATAATCATTGTTTGACATATTCCTGTTACTTTGCAAAGTGTTTTATTGCTTTCTTCTACTTTAATAAATCATTTTATGTGCACAACTCAAAAGAAATCCATATCAAGGGGTCCTAAGCTTTTTGATAGATGAGAGATTTGAGAAGTTAGGCGACTTCCCCCACAAAGAGAGTTAACAGTGGAGAGGAGGGTTTTACCCCAATCTCTTGTACTCGGTGTTGTTACTTATACAGGTGAATGATGAGAGGTAGCTTAACCTCCTGAACAGCCCTGCCAATTGGCTCCTTTATCCCTTTTGCTCAACGTCATGTGGCTGTGACCAAGAGGACCACATCCAGGAGGAGGGAACCTGCTGTCTCTCATCTGAGGGGCTTTAGTTTCCCTAGCTCCACCCTAGGCCTTTTGAAAGGTTAAACTGGAGTGTCATTCATTGAATAACTTGGTGAGGATATTTTTGTATTTTCTTCGTAAGAGTGCAAATGGATTTTAAATGTTAGAGAATGAAATAAAATAAACTTAGATGTTAGAAAATAACATTAAGTATCCCTGCAAGGGAAAAGGCAGTGTCCAGAATGAGAGTTGAATCCTCCTTGTTCTATTTATATGTGTAAATTACTTAACCACACAGGTTACATTACCAGTTGGGAATGTCTCCACCTGACTAAATATATATTAGTGCAAGTTGGCATCAATCTCCATTAACATAATATTAGCCATTACGGGTGCATTACAACATCATCCTACTAACAAATGTGACACAGAGCACAGTGTCACAGACACCTCAATGCTCCCGGCCCTGAAGTCAAAGTGGAAAGTTAAAAACACCTTCTGCAGGCCGCCACTGGCATCACTTCATATTTACATTAGTTTTGCTAATCTACTTGAGTGAACTTTTTCCCTAAGAAAATGTAATAGGAATATTTTATTTGAAAGTTTTATGTGGTAAGCAGCTGTCTAAAGTCTTAATTCCTGTTTTCAGTAGGGTAAGTGGCAAATGCAACCAGGAAAAAAAAATAGCAGTTTTCCAAGCACTAGCAAGCACAGCAGGCAGTGGAAAATCCATGCGAAGTCCTTCCAGGAACACGTGCCCACAGATCCCTGGGTAAGTACTTAAATGCTGGTGGAGAAAATATAGCCACACATTTCTTAATTAGATTGAGTGAAAAAGCTGGAGCCCCTCCCCCTCCCCTGGTGACCAGAAAACAGAGGCAGAGAGGGAAAGTGACTTGAGAAAGTCACACAGCCAGAGAGTGATGCTAATTAAGGAGCCAGACTCTGGTCCAGGCAGCTCTCTGCACCCGTCACCTGCTGTCTTGCCTTGTCCTGACCTCTGGAGCTGCTGCAAGGACTGAGGGCAGGAGCCCCATTACACCCTGCTGTTACTCCAGCCCACAGGTTGGTCACATGCCACATGACAGCCTGACATGGGTTGGCTTGCGGTTTTGCAGGAACATTTTCTGTTTGTTTGTGTGTTTGTTTTAAAATATAAGCATTTGTTAATCTCTTGGGAAGAGAAAAGTATACTCTCAGAAGAAGACAAGAGATGTCTGATACTTTGATGATCAGTCAGATGTGTCCACAAGAGTAGACACAGGGAAGGTACAGAAAAACAAAGTTTATTATACTCACAGGTCCTAGACAGTGTCACCCTGTGCCATGGGGGCGACACACACAGAGGGAGCCTCAAGTGAGGGGGCACAACCAAGCAGGTGGGGAGCCAAGAGAGTGAGGACCCTGGGTAGTGCCTTTATTGGGAGTCAGGGCAAAGTACATGAGTAAAAGGTACGAGGGAATTTCACTGGCGTGTGTGACTGCCACTAAGTCGCAATCTGGTGGTGGGGACCAGCCTTATTACACTGGCACCCCTGGTCACCGGCTCAGGATGTTCACAGCCTGTTTGTGGCGATGTTGAGTCAGCAAGAAAATCTGAAGTTTAAACATTTACAACACAGGAAGGGAGGCATTTAATCTACATGATGGTTCCAGTAGCCAGAATGGGGCACATGGCCTCCATTGATTATATCCCAAGCAAAGGGCAGAAGAGGTGAGCCCGAAAGTAAAGGCCATTCCCAGGTTAAAATGCATAGGGGATAGATTACAGGAATGTTGTAGAGAAATTTGGAAACAAAGATACCCTTAGGAAAAGCTTTTGTCTTACACTTTTGGACTAAGAGGTATCAAAACTAAGAATTTTGGTATACGCATTGCAATGATGACAGAGGTCACCCAGTTCTCACAGGTGCACTCACATACACAGCTGCACATACACCTCCTGACAGACACGACACACCCCACATCCTCAAGCAGAGTCACTGGTTTACTGGTGAATCCCCGAAGGACTGCTTACTACAGTACTTACACAGAATATGTACTCAATAAATACTCGTATATTACTCATGGAATAAGCTAACAGATGAATGAACGAACGAATGAGAGAAATGTTAATCACTGTCGCCAGAAATAGGACTCAGAGGTGCAGAATGTGGGCCAAGCTTCCCATCTAATGGGTCTTCAGTGTGGATTAAGAGAGTACTCTTCAGATGACGGATTATAGATTTGTACACTTGAAACCTATGTAATTTTTAACCAATGTAACCCCAATAAATTCAATAAAAATATTTTTTAAAAAGAGGAAACTCTTTGGTTCTTTATATAAACAGTGATGTGAAAGAGCACCTTGGAGTCATGGTGCTCTTAAATAACAGCATGGCCTTAAATAACAAGTCCAGGAAAATCAAGGGGCTACAGAGCCAACACATCTACAAAATCTATATGACACATTCAATTTTCCTTTAAAAATATTCCCTTTTGCAAAACTTACACGTAACAAGTATTATCAAAAAAATCTGGCTTTGGATGCACGGAATGTTGCATGAGGGTTGAAGCAGGTCACTTTATGTCTCTATATGCCACCATTCGGCCATGTGTAAACTACAATAAAGTCACCCATGTGCACTCCTTACACTTGAACTGTTGAAATGCAAGTGCTAATTCTTTAAAATGTTGAGAACCAGAGGAAGTGGTTCTGAAGATATTGTTCATTAGGAGAAACATGAAGGACCTCCATGGGGCTACAATGATCCCCTGGTAAAATAAGGGGCTTTCTAAATGGGCATAGTCCAGATAGGCCAATGGATAGGCTGAGTCCATCTCTCTTTGCAGGAATATTTTAATGAGATAAAAAACATGACTAGCTCATCATTGAAGCAGGGGCCCCACTCATTACCCTATACAAGGTGAATGCCAGTTATGGAGGGGAGTGAAAAGTGTAACATGTAGCTCCTTGAAAAAGTCTTTGACTTCCTCAGAAGGATCAGTTTGAAGTCCAGGTTGTGCCACTAAGCAGTTGTATGATCCTGGTGAAGTTACTTAATCTGACTTCCCAATTAATTGTACAAGCCCAGTGCCTGACACATAGTGGGCTGCTAATGAATGGAAGAATGAAGGGTATTGTGAAGATAACACAAGATAGCGTGTGTGCATATTCTCTGTGGCATTTAACGCACTACACAGACATGTTCACATATCTACTGTGACTAACAATAACTATTGTACAACTCATTCAGAATCCTTGGAAATGGATTGACCATTTCCATAGGGCCACAAGGGCAGAGTATGAACTGTTAACTTAGGGTGCAAGTGATTTTTTCTCTTATGCAGATTTGCAGAACCAGAAGCTCCAGCCATTGAAACCAAAGAGACAATTCCTTGGAGTCCTTGTGTTGTACACATGTGCCTATGCCTTATGTGTTAGGTGATGTGAGTTATCAATGTAATCCTAGCACAACTGCTCACACTGCTCAAGTCCATCTTATTGCTTGCTCAGTTTTAATATTTTCCCCCAACCAATTAACTTGAGCGCCAAAAGAAAGGCAAGAATTTTCCACCTTGCTGCTTAATTGGCAGTCTAACATTTGGCCTCTCATACCTCTCCGAAGTTTGGCCACAAGGACTAGTGTTCTTCACGCCAAGCAGCATTTAGTGCTCTGTCAACACTAGGCAGCAGCACAAGCAAAAAGGTTTCCTTGTGGTCACAATGCAACTTCATTTAGCTGACATGTGAGCAGAGAAAACACCAAGGAAGTCTGGGCAGTTGCTTTATGAGCAAAGAGGAAGCAAATAGAGAGCTACGGCATGGTCTAGTTTCAGAAGTTGGTGGGTCACTATAGGTGCCCTGCTGATAGAATCTGCAGAGGTAACAGAGATGCACACAAGTTTAAATATCAACAGAGGGAGTCTGGGAGGGGCCTGTGTTACTGGCTGATGGGGGAAGCCAGCCTGCAGAGTAACATATCACTCTCTCAATGCCTTCCCTACATGCTGTACAGGCTTGTGTCCCAGAGCTTCCTCTAATGTCTTGTTATGAGAGTCTAATAAACAATCGTCACATCAAGTTTTTGTTGAAAACTATTGACTATGCACCACTTTTGGAGAATTTGCCTGGGGAAATGGCTGCCCTCCATGCTTCGCCCATTGTTACCATCTGAGTGTTCCGAATCATTTCGAACCAGGAAGGAGAGGGACCAACTACTTCCTGCAGGTTTGGCATTTCACATACAATTGACTGGATGATACCGATATGTGTTTACTACAAAGACAGGAAATCCAGCTACTTAGGGGAAGCAGGTTAATATGTCCACCTTCCTCCATGGAGTCTGCCAAAGCTCCACTGGGGTTGCTGTAGCCGGTTAGCTGGGTCTTGCATTCCATACTCTCCAGGACAACCTCCTCTTTTCTTGCTACTCTTTCCATCAACTTGAATAAAGCCTGGGGACATTCTATGTTGATTTCCTTCATTCTGAGATTTTAATAAAAAAATCATGAACCTGTGTTTTTCCAGCATAAACTCAGAGCTAACCCTCAGCCAAATGAAGTGTTTTTCATCATGCGTCCCTCTGCGCTATGGCTTCCTCACTTCCCACACCAGCCCCTATTCCCCATCCTGCCTCCAATGCCCTTTCGTAAGCCTCTCAAATCTCTCACTTACACTAAGACAGGATTCTCCGCCTCGATGCTGCTGACATTGGGGCTGGATAATTCTTTCTTGTGGGGGCTGTCCTGTGCACTGTAGGGGGCCTAGCAGCATCCCTGACCTCTACTCGTTAGACGCTCCCTTCACCTTCTGTCTCCCATTGTAACAACTAAAATTGTCTTCAGACTTTGACAAATTTCCTCTTGGGGATACCACCACCCAGGCTGATCATTATGGCACTAAAATGGACTTTTGCAGTGATCCCTTTCCCTGGGGGGCTGTCATTAAGTTATGGAGACTCTGTTAGAATGATAGAATTTCCACCATTCACCAGCTTAACAACCTTCTTGGGACCGGGAAGTCACTTAATGAAAGAGGTCCCTTCCTCGAGTTAAGGCAGCTCAGGTAGTCATTGGCTGGTTTATCAGGTTTATACATTTGAGACCTGTAATAAACCCATCACAAGCATCTGGCCCAAAGCAGTAGCAGTTTCACGTGCAAAACCTCCTATTCATTGGACTTCAGGGCCAGTACACTCCCTCAAGATCCTAGCATGAGTAAATAGGCAGAAGGGATGCTCTCCATCCTTCAAATGATGAATTTTCAAGGTCAGAATATACAGCTATGAAATCCAACCCTTAGGAGCCAGGGTCTGTATGCGTGGTCTCACACAATTTACAGCCCTAACCAGAAGGTGATGTCATCAACCAAGGCACATACTCCACACCTCGTTTTCCTGTGGTAGGATTTACACGTTCTTGGAGAATGTTGAGTTGGCAAAGAGTGTCGAAGTGAGCAACAAAGACCCAGGACAGGCACAAACTATGCTTTAAGAGTAAAGCCCTATTCCTGTGTGGTTTGTAATCAGCCCCAATGTGAATGCTTCAGCACATTTTGCACAGTGTAAAATCATTTACCATGGTAAGAGTGAGGGCTGCTTTAAATAGAATGAGAGAAAATGACTACTGCTGTAAGGAAGCTTGGCTGATGAGCGTGAGCTTGTGGAAGAGTCGTTTCAAAGATCTGGCACACTTGGGCAACTGACTGAAATTCAACATTAGGTCTACTGATTGGCTTGCATGATTCTAATCACAGCAAACAAGAAAGGTGAACAAAGGTCTCTGGGTCTAGAAAATCTTGTGAAGTTAAGACCAATATTCTACCTTCATTTCCCCTTTCACTGAAAAGTTGTCTTCTAATGAAAATAAAAAGGAGTTGGCCCCAAATTTTTAAGGTGAATTAAATTTATATATATTGGCCAATTATTTGTGTTGATAAAATATTTATAGTCTATTCATTTGGGCTTTTTAAATGTTCAAGTTGTTTAAATCTCAATACCATATTGGTACCATATTAACTCCATTGCTACTGATAAAATTAAAAATGTAGAGTATGTCCTGAATTTTCAGAGGTTATTAATTTCCAGGGTAAATTTAATTTTTTAAAACTCAATCTCAACAGTACATACCAATTATTAGTCTCTGTGAAGACTGATCTTTTCCCACTTTGAGGACAGCTCATAGAATCACAAAATCAAGCTTTAAACTAGCACTTGACAACTCCAAAGGTACTTGACTCTTCTGGCAATATGATCTTCCTGCTAATAAAACAATTAACACATGGTATGATTTTTGCTAGTCTATGGCTTTGGGATTATGCAAGTGAGTTGGAGGCAGCACACTCTTGCTTGGCCATGTGAGGTGCACATGAATCATACAGAGTGGAGTTTATGCAAGACCAAAACATGAAACCCAAGCCCAACACTTCTACCCAGAAGGAGAGAAGTACATCATGGAAGACGTAACATCATATGCTGTTGCTTGAATGAAAAGAAAAAGTGTTATGTCAGCTCAAGTCTCTGGGGCATGGCCACCAGACAGTCCTGCGTGGACCCTGCCCTCAGTTCTGTGCCTCCAGCCTATTCCCTCTTCTTTCAACTACCCATGTCAGAGTGTTAATAAAGGCAAATTTTAAATAACTCATGAGTTTAGGGAATTTTTTTCTTTTAAAATGTAATAACCAGACTGTTGACCTCTTAACTGGTTTGTGGATGAGGTACTCTGACAATCTTTGCTCTCTGCCCCTCAAATTTTCTCTACTGCTCCAACACATCGTCCACTCTTTTTCACTGGTATGCCGTTAATATGCTTTTCTCTCTGTCAATAATATCCCATTCTCAACTCCTTGAGGGACTTATGTCAGGGCTATAATTGAGAATCAACTCCACTGAAATCCATCTTCAGCCTCCCAGACAATGATAATGGTTCTTCTCTCCCTTTCCCCTACCACCTTGGTCATATCTCTCTGACATTGCTTCCCATGCTGTGCTGTGATTATCTGGGAGCGTTTTTCTCCCCTTTGATCCATAAACACTATGTCTTATCCATCTCTGTGTCTGCAGGGCCAGGCACATAGGGATGTTCTATACATTTCTGATAAAGGGACGAGTGAATGAGTGACAGACTCAGTAGGTATAAGAATTGCACTGACTACTTTCTGTCTGAAGTTCACAAGAATTCCAGGAATAGCTGTGAGATTTTCCACCTGTTAGTTCAGAGCAGGCAATGGGAAACACCCTTGCCGTGTGAAGAAAGGAGCATAGTAAGGAGAAGGAGCTCAGTCAGGTAAGACATGTCAGATCTTGGAGCAGGACCTTATGTTCACACCCCCTCTACTATAGCTCAACTCTTTCATTTTTCTAGTTTTAAAAAGTTATTATCTTCTTAATTTCCAGGGAAAATTTGAATCAAGTACCACACATCAGTGAAAATTATTATTTAACTAAGGACACAAGGCAAACAGCCTCAGAAGGTCAAGTGCTGAACACCATTTCTATTGGTTTAAGCAGCCTCTTTGAAACTCATTATCACCCTGACCATTTGATAGATGTCATGGGAAGAGTACTAACTAAATTACAGTGCTCTCACTTGGAGGGGGTCTCAGGAAGATGATTTTGTATCAACATGCCTTTGATTTAGTTTTTCTTAAAGACACAGTAAATCACATAACCAACCTGCTTTTCTTCTGCCACTGGCTCCTAGCAGGTTTAGAATCCAATAAGTTGCTCATCTGGATCAACTGTATTATTTACACTCTTGTGTTGGTCTCTTTCCCACTCAGATTTATTTTCTATTATTGTATTTCTTCTTGCTGTTTTGCTCACCTCTAATAGGTGTTATCTTACTAGTGTATGGTATTTGTGTAAACTACCATAAATCCTTTTTGAAGTAATGTAATAGAAAAAATTCAATATTTGTATAAAAATGGAAGCAATAATCAAAATATGTAATAAGTACTATGGTGTGGTCATCCACCAGTCAGAAAGGCTCTATCCACTAACAACAAAAATGCAAGCAGGCAGAGCACCATCCATGCTGATACAGGTCAACAGCAGGGTCTCAAGTAGAAGGGACAGCACTTGACTGGGACTCAGCAGACCAGGAAAAGCAGCATCAACCAGGGTAAGAAAAATACATTACTCTATCGATGTAGAAATGCTACATCCCATATGATTATTTGGACCTTTCAGAGAAATTTTTCAATGAGCCACACCATTCTTCCAGTTTGTTTCATAGCAGAGAAACACGGTCACACATTATAAATCTCTACCTTGGTGTCCGTGGGTAATCTTTCAGATTGCTACTGAAATTGGTGTGTTCTTCCATGGAGCAAAGCAGATACATGGGGCTGCCAGGAGCTACCACCCTGTGCACAGAAGGCTACTCTACCGCAGCCTTGGAAGGGGGCCACATGGCCACAGGAGCAGCCAGAAAGGAGGAAAGGGTGGGTGAGGCCAAAACTCAAGCCAGGCATTTCAGCTTCAGCCCTTAGGCAGTGAGGTCATTTTCCATGTATTCTCTGTTTCCACTAGATTCAATGTCTCTTTAATGTTGAACACACAAAATCTGAAGTCATATGATGAGCCATCTGGGCCAGAGCAATGGTGCTTGCCATCCTGGGACTGTCATTTAGAGATGGAATTTTTGTTGAGTCCAAGAGTCAAGCCTGAGCTTGAGGTTATACTTTATCCTCCACATCCATGAGCTGCTTGTCCTCAGCGGGGAATGCCCCAGTCTCCGAGGTCACTTCATCATGTCTCTGAGAAGCAGAAGGATACAGTGATTCAGAGACTGGGCTGGAATCCCAGCTCTGACATGGACTCCCTGTGTGGCTTTGGGCTTCAGTTTCCTCATGGATCAGATGAGAATAATAAGACTGCCTCACTCAGAGTGGTAGCAAAGATTGAATGAGGTCATTCATGTAAAGGACCTAGGTATTGCTCATAGAAGCATCCTGCATGTGAAAAGTATAATTCTTATCCGTGCCCCCACATGAGAACAGTATGGTCTCAAATTTGTTAACATTGCAAGGCTGCCGCTGATTGGCCAGGCGCATCCCCACCCCCTCACAAAAACCCTCTGCTACAGCCACAACTAACACTTGTTTTGCATACCTGCTCAGCTTCAGTGGTTCTGTCCCCTCTGCATTGAAAACTGTGGTATTGTGAATAACAAAAAGCACACAGCTGGCCTTGTGTCCCCAGTTCCTGGCACAGAGCTCCCCAAACCCTTGGAATTTCCTGAGTAACAAGGGAGAGAGTGTCTTTTGTTATTCATAATAAGTCCCTTTAAACCATACCTGAATTTACACAAATAAGGTAATTTTTGGAAAGCCCCCAGGCATGGGGGTATGGTTTCCAAGAGAACCAACCATGTGATTATAGGATTGGAACTTGCAGCCTCATCTCCCTTAACCCTCTTGGGGAGACAAGAGGGACTGGAGATTGAGTTCTATCACCAATGGCCAATAATCAATTATGTCTAAATAATGAAGTCTCCATAAAACCCCTAGCCAATGGACTTCAGAGGCTCCTGGGTTGGTGAACACACCAAGGTTCTGGGAGGGTAGAATGAAGCTCCATGCCCCTTCCCACTTTGCCCTATGCATTTCTTCGATATGGCTGTTCCAGAATTGTAACTTTTTAGAACAAACTGGTAAATTAGTAAGTAAACTCTTTTCCTGAGTTCTGTGAGCTGTTTAGCAAATTATTTAACCCACAGAGGGTTTAGGGGAAGCCTTGATTTATAGCTGGTCAGTCAGATGTTCAGGTAACAACCTTGGACTTGAAATTGGCACCTGAAGTCAGAAGTAATCTTGTGGGACTGAGCCCTTGATCTGTGGGGCCGTGCTAACTCTAGGCAGCTAATGTCAGGACTAAGTAAGATGGCAGGACACCCAATTCGTGTCTGCTAAGAACTGGAGAATGGCTTGGTGTGGAAAAACCCACATATCTGGTATCAGAAATGTTGGTGTGAGTGTACAAAAAAATGTGTTTTTTTAATGCCTTTACCAAGTTGTGCTTCTTGCTATGTCCTTCAACTAGCAATCCAAGGCCATGTCACCTGGGAAGTCTTCTCATATACATCTCTCAGGATGAGATAGGTGCCTGGTCCTTTCTTGCTTCTTGCATAAAAATTAAGTCTCTCTTCCAACTAGATTGCGAGCTCTTTGAGGACAGGCCCTAAGTCCCTCCATTTTTCTGTCTTATAACCTAACAGGGAGCTCAGTAAATGCTGAATTAAACTACAAATGAACAAATACATTTAACATATTGGGATACTGGCATTGTGCACGGGCTCATGAGGTATCTGCCAACATGGTATAATTTCATAGATGTGAGGGAAAAATGTCTAATATCCTCAAATGTGCTTCTCCCAGTGAGCTAATTTCTTACATTCCCATTCATTCATTTATCTATGCATTGCCTCAACACTATCCTGGATGCCAGGACTGCACAACGTAATCAGACCCAGCCCCTACTCCCCAACATTCCTCTTCTGGGCTGATGATTTTAAATCCCTATGGAGTTCAGACAGTGGATATACAGCAGGTCATTCTCTAAATGTCCTTTATGCCTTTGTAACATGAGTGAAGGATCGCAGACACATTTTGGTTGGTGTGCCAAGGGAGGACACAGGAGCACCACCAAGAACAAAAGAAAACAGCTAGGAGAGAATGTCGGGTCAGAATGTCTGCCCAAGACATATCTCTCTAGGAGCTAGCCAAAGGATAAGGCTTATTAACAAACAGACTTAGTGGGAAATGGATCTGAAAATAAGCATACTCTAAAAGAAAGAGCCGAGCCTATTCTGGAGTTAAACAGACCTGGATTTGAATCTCATCTCTTCAGTTAGTAGCTATAAAACTGCAGGCAAAGTCTTGAATCCTCTGGTCTCCAGTTTCCTCATCTGTACAAGGGAGATAGCGTTACAATATTTTTTGTGGTAGTTAAATAAAATCTAGTGTCAAAGAAGCAGTTCAACTGTATGTGCTTGATAAATGTTGTCCCTATTTCCTGCTCTCCTACTTAGATACAAAGCAATCCCTGCATTTGGATGCCATTCTAATGCATGTGGCTCTGTAAGTGTCAGAGAATCCATGGGTATTTGTTCAGAAACCCACTCACCGACCAATCAGGAGAGCAGGAGCTGCGGGCAAGGCAGTCACTCTGGGAAGGATGTGGCTAGGGCTGCTTGGGTCTGCACCAGGGAAGATGGCCTCTCCCATGAATACCCTTCTAGAACCAGGATGTAGAAGAGACTAGGATGGGTGCCCTTCAAGATGAGCACAGGCCCGCCTTGCACATGGAGCTTCTGGAAACACTGTGTTTGGTAGCTCCAGGCACCAGGAGGACAGCATGGTGGACAGTGCTGGCCCCCTGGCTCCAGCTCCTGCCCTTTGGCCTCCAGAAGCTAGTCCTACTGCTCTCCTGGAGTCTGGGCTGACACAGTGAGTGGGCACGTGGGGTGAGAGGTGCGGGTGGGGCTATGCTTCTTTCATACAGGCAACTTGAAAGTCTCTGAGAATGTCGTTTGGCATGGAAGAGAGGCAGGGGCAAGTGGAACCATGGAATCTCCAATTATAAAAGGTCTCTTTCAGAGCTGCATGCCCTGTTGCACAACAAGGGAACAAGGAGACATTTGATGGCATTAAAAGGCCTTGAGCTCAAACAAAGGGACACAACTTTCTTTGCTTTGTCTTCTGCTGTTCAAGGCCTGTCCTATGTGATGGTAAGTTATGAAAACAAGTGACAGCTTATCCCACCCGCCTTGGTGGAAAGCTTGCTTCTCAACAAAGAGCTGGAGGCAGCGCTCTCTGACCTGGGTTTTCCCAAAAGCTCCAGCACACATTTCACTGAACAGTGAAGAATCAGGATTAAAGACCCAGCCGTCCAATGCAGAAATGCAAACTCTGAGACTCATCTCTCCCTCATCCTGATATCTAATACCCGACAAAATCCCTAATTACATCTCACACCCCACTCCCCTGTCCCCACCACTGCCCTGTCTGTCAGTTTACTCCATGGCTTCCGGAGTGACCCAAGAGGCACAATCACTAAGATCAAATCTGGAGAATTTTCAGAACTGTCCAACATCACAATGTCATCCTGACTTGAACTTGCATTTAACAAGTTATTCCAATAAGCTGGGTGAGCAAGAGCATCTTACACTCAATACATCTTATGCTCAATTCTTCAGAGCAAACCTACCCAGCTGAGGGAACAGAAACTCAGAGAAGCTGTCTAAGGTCCAGCACAAGTAGGGGGCAGAGTTCATTTTTGCCCCTTCAGCATTTTCCTGCTCTCCTGCCCTACAGCCACTCACATAAAGTGTTTGCCTGGGTGACACCCTTTCCACAGAGTCCTCATCCCCCCGTGGTGACCATATGGAGGGCAGGGACCATGGTGGGTATTAGTGGATGTAACCGGAACCCCTGGAGTGTCTTCAAAGATGTTCTAAAAATAATTATTTATACCAGGTACACACATATTGATCAGCATCTGAATGTGTTAATTCTCCACATACTGGTTGCTCAGACTGCATTTCTAATTATGAAGTTTCATAAAGGCACAGCAGGTGTGCCCCTTCAGAAGTATTATTGTAAGCAGCACAGTGTATATGTGTGTGTATTTTGAAGTGTGAAACATTTATGTTTCAGAAAAATAGTACTTCTGTGTAGAGACAAAAGGTAATTCCTTACCTGCTAACTCACAACTGGGAAAATGAATTCCCCAAAGAAGCTCTCACAATGGAAATCTTGTGCTTCTGGTGCACACATTCAGTCAGAGACATGAAATTTTAAAGAGTCTTCCTCTGCAGGAAGGATGCCAGCTCCTCTCTCCTGCACATCCTCTCTGTGGATTAATCATCAGGCCCCGTAACCACAATGTGACCGCTATGTGAGGCGCCTTCTTCCCTGAAACAATGCAGTTCTGTCCGATCGTCTTCGGGAGGCATTTACAGCTCCAGGACATTGCTTTGCTTTATTGAAAGTATTCAGCACTGGCTTCTTGGGACATGACTGGAAGGGGTGTCGAGCTGGATTGGGCAATAACAAAGGTTCCACTGGGACACTGAGACATTCTTACTGTGTGGGGCATGCAGGAGGGACACAGCCTAAAAGGTGAGGGAGGCGAGAGTGTGCTGCGCAAAGCCCAGTGTGAGTGTGCTGCCCTATTCCTCAGATAAAGCCTTGAGTGTCGCCATCTCAAGTCCTTACAGGGGTCTTCCCACTGAAAGGCTCCATGACAGGGCCAAACACAATTGCTGGAGCCTCAACTCTGTCTCAGTAACTGATGAGATGAAACAGTTCCTATTCATACGGCAGGTAGAGCCCTGGAATGTGGTAGCTCTGCCCGAGGGGCCTTGTGCAGTGCACAGAGCGATGCTGTTCCCAGAACGTGGCAGCCGCCTTGCACAGTAGGCTGGTTCTCTCCACCCCCACATCTAAGGTCAGCAACCAAGAGTTCTTAAAATGATAAACAGCTGGCCGTGGGCTCCCTATGCAAACCCCAGAACTCCAGTAAAATTCTACTTGCCTGAACAGGTTTTAAACCACAGCACAGGAAACTCAGAGCCCAAAGGCCTCCCACCCCACCCACTGTGCCCAGACACCCATCAGAGTGATTGTCCCAAAGCTTTGTGTCTGGAAGAGAATCTCCTACGAAGCGGCCAAGTGCAGGGACTCAAAGACCTTGACTTGAGCGGTCTGTTCGCCATCTTTGCAATGCGCCGACACAAAGGCGATGTGGGGCTCTGAGTTGCGGGTGGCCATGAATTCATTCCCCATGTCTGGCCGGCCCCTGTACTCAGGAGGTACTCCCCAACTTCTGTCCCCCACCTCAGAGCTGTTAGCAGGATGAGCGAAGGGTGGGAGATATGGGAGGGCGAGAATCTCAGTCAGAGTCAGAAAAAAGATTTCTTCAGCAACCCTGTTCTGAGCGTCCAGAGAGATGTCGGGCAAGGACGGCAACAGTAACTTATCTGAAGTCTAAGGGAGAAAAATACAGAAACAACCAAAGACTGAAAACTAGATTTTGTTTATCTGTCTGCTACCTGCAGGTCATGGGACTCTGGATAGATTGATTACTTAACTCTTCTGGGCCTCAGTTTCCCCATCTACAAAATGGAGCTAATGGCCCTAAAATGAAAGTCTGAGATTTTAGTGCAGGATTTCATTTGGTCTTGCATTATAGGTCACTGAGAGTGAGCCCCTATCTTCTCCTGTTCCTGAGTCTTCTGTGAAAAGAAAAAAGAGAGAAGGAAAAAAGAGCTATCAGGTTGGGGCCCTTTGCACTCAGCATTCCAGAGCCGGGAGGGGAGTGGGGAGACTATGCCTCCTCACAGTGACTTGGAGATAAGTTTGTCTTTCTGTTTCTGCAGGTCAGAGGGAGAGCAGTGCGGTGAACTCTCCAGCAAACTCCTGAGAAAGAATGTCTCCATCCACCCAGAACTAAGATGCTATCAGTCCAGAACTTTCCACCTTAACTAACATTTCTTATCTTCTGCCATCTGCATGGTGACTGAAAAGTGCTCTCAGTGGGTGTTTCTGACTCACTCCGGTGACAGTCCCATGATGTCTGAAGAAGTTAGTTTAGACTCCCTCACTTCCCCGCAGCCTTTACAGCTCTGTGGATCGCACCAGTGATGGGGTGACTCCCGAGGCCTGAGTTTCTAGGAAGGCAGGAACCCTGACCATGGCAAGTGGCTCTATTTGCTGAAGAGGAAACTCACCCAGCTTTCAAATGGGTCTCCTATACAGCAGCAATAAATGCAACCCAGCCTGGTCAACGCCTCCATTTATGGCTGGTGTTATAAGATCTCCATCTAGGGATAAACTTCCTCAAAGATAAAACAACAAGTTTGAGCACTGCAGACAATAGTAATATTGTCTTGGGAGTCTGAGACCCTGCTCCTGAAGGCACTTAGAGAACTCAGTGTGAGATTCTCATTGATCCTGACAATCTATGTATTGTTCAGAAACCAGCCCCAAGCAAAGTAAGAGAAGAGTCGGTATTTGGGGTCCTTTAAAACATTCAAGTAGACTTGCAGTCTCCAAAGGACAGAGACAATTTGGGGAGGGTGGGGAAGTTATCAGGTAATATGTTGTGACTGCCACATGGGCCAGGATTCAGGGTGCTTCCAACTCTCTGTTTCAGCCTCAAACACACCTGGAAAGCATGTGGGTTAGGTGTGCAAGTGCATGCAGCACACATGTGTATAGGTGCTGACCTGTTATAGTTCACACATGTCTGTGCTGCTGTGTCTGTGTGAAGAGGGTGACTGGCTACTGGCATGGATTTGGAGGACAGTTCCCAGTTTGGGGTGCAGAGGAGGTGAATGTCAGTACTTGAGGGTGCTGGAATGCACACCCATGGACAGGTGTAGATGTACAGGTACATATGTGTATGCTCACCTGTGTCAAGTGTGTTATTGTAGGAGGGGCAGTGAGGTTTTATAGAAAAATAGGACTGTGGACAGGCCCACAGAATTATCAGTCTTTGCACTTCACTCAGTGAGGACACCACTGGTCCAAACCAAATCCAGTTCTCAGACCCGCCCATTCACTACAGAAGTTTTCCTAAATGCCTGGTGTGTGCAAAAGCCTGTGTCAGACCTGTCAAAAGGGTAGGAAAAAAAGAGAGGAGGCGAGGTTTATGTTCTCAAAGAGGTCAACACAGTATGAAAGATGAGGCATCTTTATTTCCAAGGCAGCATGTCCCTAAGCAGACAGGAGCCCAGTAAAGGCAGCTTCATCTGATCACGGTACTCAGACACCCATCCGGTGCCTCACCTGAGGATGTCTTCAACTATAACATCTATGAAGAAAACAAAAAGGGATATTTTCAACATGCTAAGTGAATTCTCTGAAATGCAACTGATGTTCTTTCATGTACAGTTAATTTAGACTTTGTCTTGTAAGACAAACTATAATATAATTACTAGTTACATGTGTGAGATTGACTTTTGGTTTCTCCTCATTAAGGAACTGACAAGGATGTTGCAAGGATTAAATAAGTGATGATGAAAATGATGAGGATGGTAAGACAAGATCAGTAGTAGAGAGTTAAGTCCTTAACTATTTGGGCCCTAGAGAAAGAATTCTGCATCGGTTTACATGATGGTTTGGACTGCATCTGCATGCAGCGGGAACATCTGGAGAGAGACCTGATAAAGAAGAGAGGTCTGAAGGGAGACGTGGAGAACTGGCAGAGGACGTGGTGGGTGTGCGGACCTGGCTCACTCCCCATGGGTATTTGCTCTCCAGGAAGCCCTCTGGAGACTCTAAGCTTTGCCTTGAGCCCAAGCACTCCGTTCCTAATTGTGTAAAGCTGAGGAGGCGGTCACTCCTTAGAGATGGCTACTGTATGAGGGGTGGTCGCCCTGCTGGTCAAGACAGTTATTCAATCCCCAGCCCATTCTACCTCCAGACATTTTAGCCCCCACTTACTGCTTTAGAAAAACCTGCCCTGAAATACAACCCTCCCAATGCCTCGTATACGCTTTCACAGGGGGCAGCTTTCAAAGTCAGCACAGATTTGAAGTTGGCCACGGCATCTCCGTTAGCATCCGCACAAATGACACCATCTTCCCAAACTTGCAGACCTTGTAGTTTAGGGGGAGCACTTTCACATTCACAGTTCGATGGATCTGAACCACCACCACCCTCTGAGGTAGACAGAGTTGGTCAAGAATATGACAAGGCAGATCAACCAATGTGAAAAGGGTGGAATTACTATTAATTGCTAAAAATATCTACATATTAGAAGACATTTACTGTTGGAAATTGTGCAATAATCAACACATTATAACACAATAATCAACACATTATAACACATTATAACACATTCTTCTATGTCACAGGGACACCCAGGCTCTTGCTGGTAAAATACGTTGCCCCTGGTACAGACCATCACACAGAAGTGCCCTGCTCAGGTGGAAGGTGGTGCAGGTAGGTCTTTTCCTACTGTAAGAACCAAGGCTGGGGGCGGGGAGGGGGGGCTCTATTGGAATATTGAACCCAGGGAGAAAGCACTAAGAACCAAACTGTAATGACAATGAACTTGGGTTACTTTCATCAGAGAATTTACAGATTGTTCATTTTCTGAAATTATTATACTATTTTATATCACTTCTGATTAAAAAGAGATTTTTCTTCAAAAATCAGTATTTTCCTGTGTTGTAGGGACATGTTTCTGAAATTGAGTGTGAATGCTCATTGACCTAAACTTTTGACCTAGAAAGGAATGTACGGGGAATCTGGAATGTCCCAGGCATATTCAGCTGCATTTATGAAGCTGTTGGCTACACTGTAGGGGCCTCCACGCTGCAGGTGTGGCCAGATTGACTATTGGCAACAATGGCTAGTTGGTTGGGTTGCAGTCTCTTGAAATTGTGCTATGCAAATAAATCAAGTTGGTCCTCATTTCTTTGACTGTCTAAATACTTCTTAAAAATGTAATGCTGGCTTATTTCTTAGGGAATTTCCTATAAGGAAAGATAATTTCTAAGCAATTTTTACTTCTACTCACTTAATATTAATACATTTCCCATCCTCCAGGGTTCATGGCTGGACCTATTTCTGCTTTGAGAGTCTCTCTCCATCTTTCCAGGCACAAGGTCAAAATCACCCTCAGCCTCCAAACCCAAATTTCTTGCGGAGTTAAAACTTGGTGTCCTCCGCAGTGGAAGGCCACTGGATTTTCTTGAGCAAGGGAATGGCCTGCAGAAGGAGATATTTAATTCTGCTACTCCACATTGCTGGGTATGGAGAGAGTATTACCGACAGAGAAGGCCTCTCTAGTACAGCTATGTGGGAGGGAAAGTGGTATGTAGAAAGAACTTTGGCTAGGAGTCAGCAGATAAAGAAAATCCGATCTTCTAATAATTTCTCTGGCACTGATTCACTGTGTTACTTTGGGCAGGTTACAACCTCTCTCTGGGCCTCTAACTTTTCCTCTGTAAAAGAAAGCTTTCTAAATATCCATCCAGGCTTGGCACACTGTGGTGTTCGCATTCTATTCCCAATGTGTAGCTTATAATACATGACTTTTCTTTCTCCTGGGTTCTTCAACGGTCTGGTGTCAAAGAAGAGACCAGGCATTGCGGAAAGCCCTAGAAAGCTTGTGGGGACTCTTTTGTGAAGAAGAAGTGATATCCAACCCAAACAGAGACCTGCATCTTAGGATCTTTCCTAGTAGAAGGGAGCAGAGAACCTGACCAAGTGGGAGGGAAAGTCCTCGAGGCCACGGTCAGGAGGAAGACACGCCCACAGTTACAAACACACCCACCCTGCCGCAACCCCTCCCAAATCCGTCACTGAACTAAAGCCAGACCCGTGCAACTTTAAAAACTCAGACATCGTAAGTGATGCCCCAAACTTAAAAAGATATATCATATATGTTCCACTTGGGACATTACAACATATTAAGATAAATCTCCTTATTTTGCAAGGTTCTGGATATCCACAAGGGAAGAATTCTTGTTTGCCTAGATGAAGCACTGCTGGGGCTAAGTCACAACTCAGGGATGAGGAAGGACGTCTCATCTCACCCAGTGATTTACGAGGCTGACTTGAATATTGCCCAATGAGATTTTTTTTTACAGAAATTTTGCCAGCTTTTTTTTCACCTCCCTCTTGGTAGCAACTGAGATTTTGAATTCAGTGAATATATGTTAGACACTGTTTACTTGAACTTTCTAAAACAAACTGTTCATCTTGGGCGTAACAGAAATGCTCTCTTTTTACACTGGCTGTTCCCATGCCTCCCTACAGAGCCTCGCCAACACAAACACCTACTCACAGGGCTGCGCTCCACCACTGGAAGCTCTTTGGTGACGCTGCCATTGGACTGCAGTCGATAAATTTGCATTTAGCGCTTAATTTGTTCAGTATGCCTTACTAATTTGGCAATATTTATTTTGGCTCAGAGAGCATAAGGCAGCTAAGTTCTTTTGTTTGGTTTGGTGTATTTTTTTCACTTTCATAAAAGGATTTAAGATATGAAAACGTTACAATGTCATGGACAGGACTGGTTTCCTGTTTATGAGTCACCATAAATATGAAAGGTGCTGGGTGACATTTCTCAGCTGAGAGAGTCCATACAGCCCTGTGTGGAGAGAAATCCTCAAGCAGGGTGGTCTGGAGGTGACTTGCTGACCTTGTATAATGTCAAGAGGAATTATTGCTAAAGTACAGTAGCCAGATACTGCCTGCATGTGCATGCATACACACACTACACACATACACACAACTTTAATGGTTTCCCTCACCCTCAGTGTTACAGGGACGAAGGTCTTATCATCATACCTTTGTGTTCTCAAAATCAGTCTTCATCTGCCATGGAAAAAAAGTGGCAAAAAGTGCATTTGTGCCTGTCATTTTTTTTGTTTGTTTGGTCTGAATACCCTTTCACAAGACTCTCCCACAGAAACAAACCCCCTCCACAGCCTCGCACCCAGAAAATTCTTGAGCAGGCACAGGGCTGCAGCAGCCCTGCAGCCCTTTCTCCTTCCCTCGAAGGGAGGCTGCAGCTCCCACATCCCAGCACAGGCTGTGAAGCCTTGGTGTTAATTTCTGAGAACACGGTAGTTACCAGACTCTGACCTTCCTAAGACTTGTGTGTTCAGGGAAGGGTGGCCTCATGGTCTGGGTTTTGTATTGTTCTGGAATATAGTGGGCAAACAGAATGCTCCCTAGAGGGAAGGCTGTTCTCACTCAAAGACAAGTAGCTTTGATGCCTGACATCTTGGGAAAGTCTCAGAAGGATTAGGCTTATGGCCTCAGACTACATCCATCCATCTCAGCTCTGGGCTCTTCCAACTCCCAACCCGCAGGCACTCAGGAGTTGGTCTGAGACATTAAGGCTACATATTTTGCAGAATGAATCAACTTGAGTCATGAACAGCAGTGCTATAGAGAGGCTGTTGCTTCTCCTCCCACAAATAAAACGCTGCCCATGAAATTCTGAAGACCATTTGCAGATCATTGAACTATCTACTCCCTGAATGTGCTATGGTTTTTGTTTTTAGTACAGCGCCATAGAATTGCCAAGCTGTTCCATTTTCCCAGAACTCCTCTCTCCAGTACTCATGCCCTTCAGCAGCCAGTTTCAATGTAATCACTTCTGTAATGTTTTTGCCACCTTCCCAGTAACAAAGTCCTTTTCCCCACACTTCACTTGATCTGTGTACTTTTATTTTTTTAATTGTTGTTCAGTTACAGTTGTCCCCATTTCCCCATTTCTCTCCCCTGCCCTACTCCCCCCCACCTCTCACATTCAATTCTTGTCCATGGGTCCTTTATACATGATCTGTGTACTTTTATTTGTTCTTTCTTTCATGTACGCCTTATTTCATTTATTTAAATAGCACATATTTTAATGGCATCTGTATGCCAAACACTGTGATGCCACTTTTTCTAAAATACTGCAATGTTTGTCTATAAAAATTATCTCTTTGACAAAACTATAGTTCTCATGAAGTCAAGGGCTTTGTCATCTATATCTCAAAATCCCAAGTGCCCAAGGCCCACAAAGTGTATTTATAAACACAAATTAATGTCCTACACTCTATAAATTCAACCTAACTAACCACTGTTTATCTGATCATTGTTAACCTCCCTACAGAGAACAAGCCACATCAAGCCCAAGTATTCATGCACCCAAGTACCAGCTTTGAATGCAGGAAACATTGGATATTTCATGATGGATAGTTGAGGAAAGTTAGTGTCTCAGTTTCTTTGTCATTAAATAGGGATTAAAATGCTTACACTTTTAGTATGAGAGTTAAATAAAATAATGTGTAAAATGCATTTTCATTTATACCAATGTTCTATGAGTGATGGGCATGAGTCTTAATGATCGATATGATTAGGAATCTTGTTAAAAGTAACATGATGAACTTTTAGAATGACACATAGTGACAAATTTAGAAACGCTGTCAGGGCTGGACTGAGTGGCTCAAATGCAATAAATGATGTCCACCTTGTGTGTCAACAAAGACTACTCTGGGCTAATCTCAACGAATCAAGAAGATGCCATCATTCAGTTACTTAGATACAGATGCTCTTGCAGATGTAAGGTTGAAAGGTGACCAAGATACACAAAAGGAGTTCCAGGGCATGCAACTAATTACCCATAATTCACTAACATCAGTGTGAAATGGCCAAGCCTTTGGGGTCTTTAAGCCACTGTTTCAGGGTGACTTCAAGGACTAGACTCCTCCCCAAGGGCATGGACTGGCACCTCGGCAGCAGGACTGGTATTTATGCTGGGACAACGGATATAAACAGAACTGTCCTGAGCAAACTGGGATACATGGCTGCCCCTTATACATCAATTTAAAGAATACAGATTTTATTTTTAAAAAGGATTTTAAGTAGAGTGATGAAATGATGTGATTTATGTTGCCAGGAGCTCACTCTAACTGCTGTAAGGAAATGTAGTGGTGTCAGTGAGCCAGGATGCGGGAAAAGCACCAGGGGGCTCTAGCAGCAGACCAGGGGAGAGATGCTGATGTTGTCAACTAGGATGACTACATCAGCTGAGAGATTCCATAGCTCGATGGGGAAAAGGGAGATAAAAACTGAACTTGAAGTATAAGTTAATGAAAGCCTTGCTTCACGGACGCTATTTTATAAATGTCTATCCATTCACCAATTTCCATAGTCAACAGATACTGGAGCAGTACTATCGACCGAGAACTGTCCTGAATGATAAAACACGCGACCCTCCCCAGTCCTAAGAGCCAACCACAGTCAGTATAGTGGAGGTCAAGTCTCTGTAATACAATCAGTCCAATACAACTTCTGCAATATTTCCAACAAGGTTTCTGCTGAAAAGCAAGTTGACCCCAAAATTCATACAAAAAATTACCTTCCAGGTTGCTACTTATCAAAAACCATGTTGCAAAACACAATCTTGTGCATATAAATTTGAAAGCTTGTGAGAACATCTAAGAAAAATGACAAGTGAGGAAAAATTATTTGAAACACATATGATTAAGGACTAATAAGATACAGAGAACTCTAATAATTGATAAAGTAAAAAATAGAATATTGAACAAGAATTATGAGTAGAAAGTCTACAGGAAAAGTAACTCAAATGACAAACTTATGAAAGATGTTCAATTTCGTTTATAACTAATGAAATGCAAACTAAAAGTTACAAGGTACAAGTTATCAACTGTGCCAACACTAAGAAGTTTCAAAATACCTAACTGGCAACTATATGAAGAAATATATTCATAAAAACTGTCGATGAGCAATTTTAATAGCTATTGCAATTTAAAATGGCAAAATTGTTAACACAGCAAGTCAACTTCTAGAAATGTGTATTATTTAAGTCATGATGAGAAATTTTTTTGACATTACTCTAACTTTCTGTATTTTCTGAGTAGTTTTGCCTGCTTATTCTTTTAGGTAATTTTTAAAAACATTTTCCCCTAATTTACTTAGATTTATTTTATTTTATTATTATATATTTAAATTCTTCAATTCACATTTTAATTATTTTTGTTTTTATTAATAATAAAAAATTAAACCTCTGTATTTCTCCCTGAGTATAAATTTTGGAATGTGATATTCTAAAATACTTTATTTTCCAATGTCATTTTAGAA
>VMDR010007797.1:0-38988 GCA_007922815.1 Macrotus californicus
ATTCTTTATTTCAATGTCTCTGGTTCAACTTTGCTTGCTTGTTTTGTTGATTAGGTTCCACTTATAGGAGAGATCATATGATATCTCTATTTCACTGCCTGGCTTATTTTACTTAGGATGAATTAACATTTTAAAGATGTCAAGTTTCACTAAAATTAATTTGTTTGTAATTATATTTTATTGATTATGCTATTACAGTTGTCCCAATTTACACCTTCTACCCCCCTCCACCTAGCGCCCCCCACTCCCTCAGGCAATCCCCACACCATTGTTCATGTCCATGGTTCATGCATATAGGTTCTTCGGCTACTCCATTTCCTGTACTGTATACTGCACTTTATATCCCCATGGCTATTCTGTAACTACCTACTTATACTTCTTAGCCCCCTCACCCCTTCACCCATTCCCTCACACCCCCTCCTATCTGGCAACCACCAAAATGCTCTCCATATCCATGATTCTCTCTCTGTTCTTCTTGTTTGCTTAGTTTGTTTTTTAGATTCAAATGTTGATATGTATTTATTGCCATTTTATTGTTCATAGTTTTGATCTTCTTTTCTTCAGTAAGTCCCTTTAACATTTCATCTAATAATGGTTTGGTGATGATGAACTCCTTTTGTTTTTTCTTGTCTGAGAAGCTCTTTATCTGCACTTTGATTCAAAATATCTTTGCTGGGTACAGCAATCTTGGCTGTAGGTCCCTGCTTTTCCTGACTTTGAATATTTCTTGCCAATCCCTTTCTAGCCAGCAAAGTTTCTTTTGAGAAATCAGATGACAGTCTTATGGGAACTCCCCTGTAGGTAACACTTCTTTTCTCTTGCTGTTTTTAAGATTCTCTCTTTATCTTTAACCTTTGGCATTTTAATTATGATATGTCTTGGAGTGGGCCTCTTTGTATCCATCTTGTTTGGGACTCTCTGTGCTTCCTGGACTTGCATGTCTATTTCCTTCACCAAGTTAGGGAAGTTTTCTTCCATTATTTTTTCAAATAAATTTCCAATTTCTTGCTCTTTCTTTTCTCCTTCTGGTACCCCTATGTTGGAACACTTGAAAAGCTTTCCCAGAGGCTGCTTACCCTATCTTCAGCTTTTTCAGGTTTTTTCTTCTTGTTGTCCTGATTGGTTGTTTTCTGCCTCCTTATGTTCCAAATCATTGATTTGATTCTCAGCTTTATCCACTCTACTGTTGTTTTCCTATAAATTGTTCTTTATTTTATTTAGTGTATCTTTCACTTCAAACTGGATCTGTTTTATGCTGTTGAGGTCTTTGCTGAGTTCCTTGAGCATTCTAACCAGTGTTTTGAACTCTGCATCTGATAGACTGTTTCTCTCCATTTTGTTTAGTTCTTTTCCTGGAGTTTCAATCTGTTCTTTCATTTGGGCTACATTTCTCTGTCTCCTCATTTTGGCAGCCTCCCTGTGTGTTTCTAAGTATTAGGTAGAGCTGCTATGACTCCTTGACTTGGTAGTGTGGCCTAATATAGTAGGTGTCCTATAGGGTCTGGTGGCACAGCCTCCCCTATCACCCAGCTACATACTCAAGGTACACCCTTTGTGTGGGCTGAGTACACCCTCCTCTTATGGTTGAGACTTGACAGCTCTTGGCAGGTCAATGGGAGGGATTTACCCAGGCCAGTCAGCTGCAAGCACTGGCTGTGACCACTGACCACCAACCTCCACCCTCTGTGGAGGATCAGCTGTGCAGGTGGAGGGTCGTAGTGCTCCAGTGTTGTCTGTAGCTGTTCACTGGGTGTGCAGGCTCTTGGGTTTCCCAGGGGCTGCAGATCCAGGTCAGCTTTCACTTGTGTTTTAGCTGAGGCCACCCTGACTGAGCTAAGCAATCTGAAATGAATGCTACCTGTGCTGGGCTTGGACATTCCCAGGGGAAGCCAGGCTGTGAATCTGGAACAGGGCCTGGGGCCACTTAGCAAGATGTACTCAGGGAGGGCAGGGTTGGAAATTCTCTGAGGCTGGCTGTTGCTTGTTTGTGAGTTTTGGGAAGTTGTGAAGCAGGAGCCAAGACCAGTCATTCATATGTTAAAGCAGCTTGGGTGGGCCCATTTGTTGGGTGGGACAAAGTCTCTGGGGATCTCCAGGGTGGGGCAAACAGCGTTAGCCAGGTTGATGGGGTCTCAGATATGGCACCAGCCAGCTGGTTCTGTGGCTCTGTGAGGAGAGTATTCAGAAAAAGGGACAATGGCTTTTGCCCACCTTTCTGTCTAGGAGAAAGCTGTCCACCAGCTCTTGCCTTGATGCTAGACACTTCAGTCTCTCCTTGTATGTCACTGGTTCCCTTCAAGCTGCCATCCTGGTGCTGTAGCTCAGAGCTGAGTCTGAGTAAGTTTGTGTGAGGGTTCTTTAAAAGGAAATGCTTGGGAATTGCTTCTCGGCCTTTTGGCTAAGATCAAGAGTAAAAGGAATTGCTTGGGATTCCAGAAGTTTCTTCCACCAATTCGATACCCACTTATTTCTGCAGCCAGGAGTTATGAGGACTTATTTTCCTAGCACTGGAACCCTGGCCTGAAGGACCTGGTGTAGGACTAGGACTCCTCACTGTGGAGATATTCCTCCTGAATGTTTATCCACCACACATGCATGCGGGACCAGCCTCTCTCACTCTCCATCCCTCCTACCAGTCTGGATGGATGTCATTTCTTTAATTATTTGGTGTCAGACTTCCATTCAACTCAGTTTCTGAGATCTGAGCGATAGTTGTTCCAGATTTTAGTTGTAATTTTGATGTGGTTGTGCGAGGAAGCAAGCCATGTTGACTGGAAGTCTAAAATTAATTTATAACATCAGTGCATTTCCTATAAAATCTCATCAAGAATTTGCAGGAGCTTGACAAACTA
Organism: Macrotus californicus; assembly: GCA_007922815.1. Taxonomy (NCBI): domain Eukaryota; kingdom Metazoa; phylum Chordata; class Mammalia; order Chiroptera; family Phyllostomidae; genus Macrotus; species Macrotus californicus. Next base: position 2,853 of record VMDR010007797.1, read on the forward strand.
ATTCTAAAAACATAAATGAAGAAAAAAAGAAAATGAATAGCTAAGATATTTTGGGAAGAAAATAAAACAAGTTTATCCTGCCAGATATTAAAATTGATTATAGTTATGAGGACAGCAAAAATCTTATTAAAAACAGAATCAAGAAACAAAGTCTAAAAACAGAAAAATAGTGGTCTTCCTTCATTCCTTCCTTTCTGCCTCCCTCTCCTCCCCACCACATACACACAAATAGTGGAAAAGAGGAGAATCAGAGAAAAGGCCTAGAGTCAGTGATAGGGTGTCAGAATTCAAGCCTGGGAAAATTTCCATGGCTCTGTAATTAGGACATGAGGGTCACTGATGAAGGGGAGGAAACCATGTTACCTATTCCTCAGAACAAAAAACATACCTGTGCAATAGAGGAAAGACTCAAGATGTTCTGAAACAAAGAATTATCATGAACAATCTACTGTGTTTACATATAGTTCCTAGTAATCCTCCCTTACCGTTGTTGACAGATTCTTGGAAACTGTTACTTTAAGCAAAATGAGGTATAATGAAACTAATTTACCATAGGCTAATTGATATAAACGAGGGAAAAATTCCACAGCACATTACTGATCAAAAAAACATCACCAAACTTCTAAAAGAAGACCCCAAACACTTCTAATATTAAACATTAAAATACATGTGAGCTACACATAGATCTTTATTTATTTATAATGATAAATAAAAACAAGTGAGATCACTATTTTCCAGCCACCTATTCCAGTTTTGGGTTGTGGGGTGGAGCCTGTCCCTGCAGCTCAGGGCACCAGGCAGGAACCCGCCCTGGACAGGACGCTTTTCCTTCACAGGCCACATCACACTCAGACTGGGACAATTAGACACTCCAGTTTACTTCATGGGTACATCTCTGGGGTGTGGGAGGAAACCCGAATCCCTGAAGAAAACCCATGCAGACCTGGGGGGAATGAGCCAACTCCAAACAGACGGTGGACCCAGGAGGGAATCCATTTTTCTTCTTGGCAACAGGATAAAGAAATGGCATTCGAGGAGGACCTGCTACATTACCAGTAGGACCGGATTCTACAATGCAATGGTATCTGCCTCATCCTTTACATTATTATTTGCCTATGATTTTACAAAAATATGCTTCAGTTAGTTGATCATGAAAAACATCACGTGAAGGGGTAGGAGTTAGGTGGAAGGGAGCAAAGGAAGGAAAACTGGGGACATCTGTAATAATGTCAACAATAAAAGTTTAAAAAAAAAAGAAAAACGTCACATGGCTATCACCTCAAATACCTACAATCAATCTGTAAGAGTTACATGATCATTAAAAGCTGGAGAAACACACAGGCCAGATTCCATGTTCTTTTTTTGTAGCTCAAATTGTGACAAGGATGTCATTTATTTCTAGTTTAATTCAAATGCTGGCAGTAATCACATTTTATTTCTTTCATATCAATACACATGTATAGTATTTTACTGCATAACTGAGTTGATAATCTGAATGAAAATTAATCATCTCAACTATTGTTTTTAGTAAAAATTCTAATCAGGGCTGGTATGAAGTCAAGTTTACTCTCTCTAGGGATGTTGTGGTCAGCGCAGCAGACACGTGCGGGACACTAAATAAACACTGGTCGACAGCAAGGCTTCCTTTTAGACTGACTGAAAAGTATGAATCGTTCTACATGGTTTCCAGACAGAACATCCAGATTTATTAAACAGCACTGCGGTATGAACCTGTCGATACTGTTCACTGTGACTTTTCCTCCCCACTTCTCTCAGACGTAGAACAAATCAGTCTGCAATATTCATCTGTTCAAAATTTAGGCTCAGGAGAAAAAGGATGTAAACTTCTCTGAAAAGCAGTGTTATCCATTTTTTTCTGCAAAATAACTGAAAGCATTCATTATTTCCCCATGCCTGAAATGAACCTAATATATGTTTTTATTAAAGAAAAATTTTGCCTCATTTAAGCTAAGTCTAATTAAGCAAACTCGCTTGTGTAAGTAAAATGGGCACAGAAAATAATTTATTTTTCATTTCAAGTAGAAAAAATCAGTTTTAAGGCACTGCCCACTGCCCTTTTAAATATCATGCATTTGGTAACTTATATATTTATCTGTCATGCCATTGTTATTTTTTCATGTAAATCATCATGAAAACAGAGACTCTGTGACCAAATCAGAAAGCAGTGTTTGTGCTGTAGTCAGAGTGAACTGTCAAATTCGAAATGTGGTTGTCATCCTGCCTTAAAAGATGTGTGCCGTAGGACCTGACGAAAGTTTGAGCTGAGGGAAACAGGCACAAGAGTCCACACTGCCAGATTTATTTGAATACACACGCACTCACACAGGAAGCACAATTACACTCAGAGTAAAATAGAATCACTGATTAAAGTGCTTTTCGTATCTAGATTTCATTGTAACAATTTGAAAAAAATCGACTGATGATGTGACGCACGGTCCACAGCACTTCGCCTCTGGATTCGCGTGTGTAACTGACCCTGTCAGCCCTTTTCAGCTGTCACTTTCGCCCGGGCCAAGCCAAGTCCCACCGGAAGCGTGTTGAGCGTTCCCCACACACCAAAGCACAGGAGTGAGGCAACAGCTGCGAGCAGTCCACACAGCGACTTAGAACCCGACGAAGCCACTTAAATGAAGCCAATGGCTCATTTTCTGACCAGCTTTGATTCGATCAAGATATCATCTCAGTACATTTGGAGAATGAATGTATTTAATAACGGCAATGAGAAAAGATTCCAAGAGAACTCTCTTTCTCAAGTGTCTAAATAATTTACCAACGTAAGAAATACTGCATACTTTTTAGCAAATTAAATTGGTATGCTGGCTTTCCAAAAGATGGATAAAGCCTAACTTCTTTGCCTGGCATTCATATTTAATGATTTGGCCCCAAATTACCTTTGCTATCAGCTTCTTACCCTTCTTGGGTACCTCCATGTAGCTAAACTATTTAGTAGTCCTGAATCTCATCTCAGCACCATTGAACAAATATTCCCCTCAGCTTGATCACGTTCTTTCCCTCAAGCACTGATCTCCACGCACTATATCAATCCTGTCGAAGTTCAAGTTCCAATTTAAAGGCTGCCTTTGAGTCTGTGAGTGCTTACTATGCCACACTGTGAGCTAAGTGCTTAATATATATTTCTTATTTTAATCCTCACAATCACTTCCCAATGGTAGACATAATAGCTACTAGCATTAAGTACTTACTGCATGGTACCGAGTGTCTTTTAGCGTCATTGTATTTAATCCTCACAACAGCTAGTTTGTGTTCCCTGTACAGATGAGGAAGGGTGAGGCTCTGGACGTTCATTGTGGGGATTAGCAACTCCAGCTCTAGGCTCTAGATCTGTATCCCAGCTCCACCACCTGCATCTTCCTAAGCAGCAGTTTCCTCAAATGTTAACAGAGTGTGTGTGTGTGTGTGTGTGTGTGTGTCTCTCTCTAACAAGAGCTCTTTCAAAGACCTGTTGTAAGCGCTCAACGAGATCACCCACATAAAGCATTCCACGTAACACCTAGCACACAACGTAAACTTGCTGGGCATTAGCTATTATGCATTTTAGCTCTCCTCACGGTATCTAGCATAGTGTTTCACATACTGGAGAAACAAAAGACATATTAGTAATAAGAGAATGCTCCATCTTTCCTTAGAATGAATTTATTTTACAAGTCAATTTAGCAAAGCGGTTTGTGCCCTGTAAATTTCAGATCATCAGAAAACAGGAATGTAAATTCAGAAGGCTGATGCATGGAGCTCACCGATGCATCTTGGCTCTCATCTGCTGCTAAAAGCAGCACAAGCAGCGTGGAGATGCTGCTCGAGCTGAACTTTAGAGGGGCTGGAAAAGCTATTTGCTTGGAAGCACTCCTGGGTGTCAGAAGGCTAAAATGTAATATTCTACTCAAGCACAGATCCATCTATAATATTAGAAAACTGACAAAATAATCAGCACCTGCCCCCCAAAAGTCTCCTTTAAAAAGCTTAATAATAATTTTTAAAAATGAAAACATGCAGGTACAAAACAAACACAAATTTTCAACTTTATTATATTCAAAAGGACCATATAATTCTAAATACAATTCCAGTATTTTGCTTAAAATTTATGCATAAATTTAGGCAATTTCTAAAGGTAAGTGTTCCTATCTTTTAACATGAATCAATATACAAAAGGTTTTAATTTTAAATTTACTGCAAAAACTACAAGAAAAATTTGAAGAACACTTTGTTGATATTGACGCATGTAGGGTTGCTCTTCTTTTTGGATATTTACGTATCTCTTACGATGTAATCACCATGCTACGATGCAAAGTCACCATACTATTATTCACTATATCCCCCTCACCCTTGTCACCACTCCTCTACCCTCCACACATCCCCCTGGCAGAGAGCCCAGAAATAAACTCTTGCTTGTACGGTGAATCAATCTACAACAAAGGAGGCAAGAATAGTCAATAGAGAAATGGCGGTCTCTTCAACGAGTGGCCTTGGGAAAACTGGACAGATACATGCAAAAAAAAAACTGGACTACTCTCATATACTATATAAAAATAAACTATAAATGGATGTTTACTTAAATGTTCAACCTGAAACCATCAAACTCCTAGAAGAAAACAGATAGTAAACCATTTGACATTATTCTTAGGAACATCATTTTGGATATGTCCCCTGGAGCAAGGGAAACAAGAGCAAAAATAAACAAATGGGACTACATCAAACTAAAACATTTCTGCACAGCAAAGGGAAACCATCAACAAAACAAAAAGACAATCTACTGAGTGGGAGAAGATATTTGGAAATGACATATTCAATAAGGGCTTGATGTTCAAAATATGTAAGGAACTCATACAACTCTGTAACAAAAAAATAATCAATCCAGTCAAAATATGGGCAGAGGACACAGGTATTCCTCCAGAGGGTACATACAGACGACCAAGAGACATCTGAAAAGATTCTCAACATCGTTAATCATATAGAAAATCAAAACCACAGTGAGATATCACCTCACCTGTCAGAAAGGCTACTTTCAGAAAGTCAGCAAACAGCAAGCATTGGCCAGGACTGACAGATCTGGGTGACACCGTGCTACTGTGCATCACAGGTTTCCTTAGACAAATAGTTTAGGTGCAAGGAAAATACAACTTTGTTTGGAAAGACAGAAGGAGTTTTGGTGTTAGATAAAATGTTGGGAATTCCACATAACTTAGGTTATTTGTGATATAGATCACCCGTCCATTTTTTGATATTTCCATGCCGCCTACAGTAGCAACTTCTGCGCTAGAATCTAGCAATAGAGTGACAAAACATAGTTTAGGATTCTCAATCCAACTTTGTCCTGTGCTCCATACCTCTTTTTAAAGAGTTAACATTATTTAAAACTCCATCATTAGCACTCTGCATACAACCATCTGAACATGCATGCAAACCCAAGCACACGATCCAACCCAATTAGCATCCTGTGGAAATCCCAGCAAGGAGACAAGAAATAAGACAACCACACTGTGTGCCAGGGAAGTGAAGCCTGAATGTCGCTGTGCTCGATGCCTCAGCAGTCATGTGTCCACGGGTACCTAAGCCCTGCATTCAGAACCTCCTGGTTACCTGCTGCCTTCGACTAATTGACAAATGGCAGCCATTTCTCTAGAAAGAAAGAGCAACTTTCATCCTTCCAAAGCTTCCAGTAATATTCCTGCATTAGAGCCAGAACAACCAAGAAACCCTTTCAATGCCTTAAGTGGACCCCTCATTTTTCTTCCTTGTTCCTTAACCCTCACTGGTATTACATCTGAGTCCCAGAGGCATTCATGGAGATAACACAAATGTGCCAATCCCCCTGTTGTGTATACTCAGGGCCCCTGTGCCCTGCCCAGCCGCCACCTGCCTTCTCAGCCTGACTGGGTGCTTGGTGAAGGCAGCACCTGTGCATCCCCAGCCCTCAGAAGGCAGGTGCTAGTCACATTTTAGGCACCCACATGATTCTGAAGTAAATTGAGCTCTGAAAGATGAAGCAGTTTAATCAGGTCTCATGAATCACAGTCAGGTGCTCATTTCGCCACCCGTTTCTTTTGCCACCACATCATAATTAGAGGTGCTCACACAAGTACATGCTTTGGACCCTGTGCTTCCCTCCAGATGCTACCACCACAGCATGCCATGTGAGCGTGCTTATCTGTCCCTCTCCAGGACCTTGCTGCAAGCTCCGCAGGAAGCATGCATGTCTTCACCACTTCTTTCTGTAATTCCTGGTGGCAGAAGTGTGCCTGGGCTCGAAATCTGTTCGCTGACTAATGTGTCCAAAGACACCTTGTCTGTACCTTGCACAGGGTGTAACAGGGCACTGAACAAACCACAGACCAGCCAAGTCATAGGTTAAGAGAAGAGAGAATGACAAAACTAGCCTAACCTTAGCACTTACCCTTAAAGAAAATCACCTCCAAACATTTAGGTCACCCAACCAACTCACAACAGTGAGCACCGGCATCAAGACTTGAAAGTGAAGTCTCTGCTGAGTGCCAGTGAGCCCAGAATCGTGCCATTTGTGGTGCAAAACTTTGATTTTTAGACATGAAAAAAACCGAGACCCAGAAGACTAGAAAAATAATTCACATTAGGAACATCAAAGCATTGATTGTTTGAAGGGGGGTTGTTGTGAATTCCAGGGGGATAAAGCTGGATAGCATCTGTCTTGCACTCTGAAAAACAAACTACTAAATTTTTAGTTTTATTTTTTAAAATCAAAATGTACTACCAAAACAGAATTACTTAGAAGGTATGTGACAACAGTGATGAATCTGCCATGTGTACATTATTGGCTATTCCATTTGTACATTTCACCTTTTTAGGCTTGTTTTATTAACAGACCAGTTTCCAAGAATTCAGAAGGCTGGAGGTCAGTTCAAGCCTCCCTCCCTCCCACTCCTCTATAGAGTCACCGCCACTTCACTGCAGCGTCAGACTACCAAGCAATCACAGCATGCACAGGCCCTGGACCCCTGTTAATGCTATCAAAGATCACATTTAATCAATTGCTACTTCCCTTCCCTTCCCATCATTTTCACTGGATCTATATCACAGGAGGCAAATACAAGGCCCGTGGGCCAAATCCAGCCCTCCACCTTGTTCTATCCGGCCCAGCTCCTTGTTTCTACCTGGCGGCAGCACCGAGCTCCTTGCCCCTAGTTAAGGAGTAGTTACATTTATACAGTCCTCAAATTACATTCGGCCCTTTGAAGGCAACCACGAGGTTGATGTGGCCCCCAGTGAAAAGAAGTTTGACACCCCTTGTCTATATGCTGACTTCCCAAACCCCTAAACAACTGGAGCACCCTAGTGGTATACAGTCATCAGAGGAGAAACGGGCCATGACTGAAGACAATCACCAGCCAGCCCTGCCTTGACCATAAACAACAGGCAGAGACTGGGCCTGAGAACCAACCTCATCCCCCTTAATGGGATTTGGAAGCCCCCTGAAGCTCCATCATCATTGTACAATAAACTAAAAAAAAATCTGATTTCTAGATTAACTGCTAATTAGCAGTAATTTCTTTAACTGACACCTCTTTAGTCTCACCTAGTCTCTAGGTTCTATAGGTGTTACACAACCACCACAAAGCTCTCAAGATGACAAGAATAAGCAAGGAGTCAGGGCACATGTGCCTTTTGCTTCTTACCCACCCACCACACTCAGCCCTTCCCATGCTGAGGGCCCTTTGAACAGCGAAACCCGGTGCATATGCTTTCCTACCAGCTTCTCACCACGGGAGTCGTGTTTCCGAGCACAAGGCTGAGAACATGTGTGCACAGCCAGGGCAGCGCCCAGTAACATCCAATATGCACTCAATAGCTCTCTGGCACAGAGACATTGTTCCTGCAAGACTATTATGAAATGAAAGGTAGTATGTTATAAATTTGTGAGTGAAAAAACTACTTCCACCACCTTGTTATCAGCACCATCTGCTCATTCAATAAGTATTTCAGAGCCTTCTGTTACAAATGAATGGGTAAAGGTATTTTATAGCTTTCCAATTAACTGCTACATAGTCGCCCATTCATGTATCGATTCATTCTCTCAAAAAATATTCATTGAACTCTAGTTATGTATTAGATCCTGAGCACATGGACAAACGTACAGCCCCAATTCCCAAAGACAGTGATTCTGAGGCTGATTAAAATTTGAGAGTCACTTGTGATGCTGGCTGGAAGTCAGGATTTTTATATCTTACCCTAAGAGACTTGGCTTTGCTAAGAATGGGATGTGAATGGGGAACCCACACTTTTATCAAGCACCTCCAGGTGATTCCATTGCAAGTAGCCTTTAAACAGTGGTGTGAAAGAACTCAGAACATGCATAGAAAGAAATATTCAAGGATGCACCTGAAAGTCCAAATCAGTGCCAATGAACAGGACTATATAGTACTTCACTGAACTGAAAACCCGGCCACAGGTGTATGCAGAAGGCAGGCCTTAGAGAGATCATGAAAAGTGAAAACAGGAAAAATGGGAAAAAATAGGTTTAAGGCAAGCTACAAATGCTTTTTTGGACATATAACCAGGGAATCCACTTAATGTAGCAAGTAGGTTGTGCCAGACTGCCAGAAATCAGGATCATGGTTCTTTAAATCTCAGTTTTCCCGAAGAATTATTTAGAAGCACCCAGGCTGCATGGTTCTAAAGAATATAATATCACAATTTTAGGAGAAAGACTCACAAACACTGATTTCTCTAATAATAATTTACTGAAATTAAAACATGATTAGATTTTAGAATTCATACAACCCCCTTATTTAATAACTGCTCAATCTGGGGACCAGAATGGCCTTGTGACTAGGACCAGATCATACATTTCATGAAAGACAGAACTAGGGCTAGAACCCAGGTCTCCTGGCTTCCAGTCACCCAGTACTGTGCAATCCTCAATTCTGAAGGTCAATGTCTGAATTGGTCTCTAGGCCCTCTGCAAAAGCCACATCCTGAACTCTGATGCAAGTTCACAACAGTTTGGACCAAAGGCACTGGGGAGAAGCAATTTAATTTTCTAGAAATTAATTAAAACATGTATTTCTATAAACAGCTGGTATTGCATATATCACCATATGCTGTGTCAGAATGACCATTACTTCTAAAAATATTAAAGCTTCTCTGACGGAAGTGGGTCCAAGATTGATTCTTAGCTGGCAATCTACACAAAGCCTTGTTTCACATGGAAGATCTACAGAAGCATAGCTGGCCAGCTTTCATCCATTAATACTTCGTGCCCAATATGCAATCCTCCCTTTAGCTGTACAAAACCTACCCAGAACTTTTTGCTGGAAATTAAAGCTACCTATTCAAAAAAAATAAAAAATCTCCCAAACAAGCTGCTGAGTTTCTGCCTTCAAATATATGTTGCTACTCTATCTTGTCTCACCTTAAATCATCGAATCAGAGTCAAAAGGTTTGAAGTCACCCAGTCAAGCTGTATCTCATTAGGTGGCACCCCAACTTGTGCATACTTACTCATGTAACTTACGACACACACACACAAAGATTAGGTTACCTGTCCATCCCCAGAACTAGGGACATATTTCTATGCACGGGAATGTGTCTGAGAAACAGACTGATGATTATACTCCACTTGCAGCCAGTCAGAAGGTACCGTTTGGGTTGGGGATGTTTAGGGAGGTGAGGGGCAGACAGAGGAGTCACATACATCTCGAATGCCCATGTGCCAGGGACAGTGCTAACTGCTTGATCTAGATTGGCTCCCTTAAACCACAACCCATAACTCTGAGTGATGTAATCATGTCCTAAAGAGGACACTGAGACACAGGAGAGGTTAAGGTTCCCATGGTCACAAAGTCACATCTCCAACATTCAACGACTTGTGCTTTGTACTGCAGAAACCTGTCCTCAGAGGGACAGCACTCCTCCGACCCAAGAGAACAGCTCCTGTACCTCCAGCCCACACTCGTCTTCACAGCAGCCCGTGCGATGGCTAGAAAAAATTAAGAAACATGAGGTACAAAGAGGTGAAAATACAGCAGAGGAGAGGCTAAAGCCATACCTTCCCCAGAGCGCTGTGGTATCACTGAGTCACTAGAGCAGCAAAAAGAAATGGTTCATGTACAAAGAGCCACACGGCCACTCTGGAGGCCAGATGTCTTTTCGGCTAAGGCCATCTGGAACCTCTGTCTCTGGAGGTTTCCTCGGGTTTTATCCTTTGTTTGCATGGTTAGCACAGAAGGATGAAGGGTTATGGTAGGGAATAAATACCTTTACCATCTCAGAATGCTATCAGAACACAGCCACAGCAATTTACTTTTTTAATTGAAAACATTCATAGCATTACATACAAATTACACTCCCAGAATTAAAAATCCCTGGTCTTTAAGTTTGTATTTTTCATACCAATGTGGCCACATTAAAAATTCCTTATAATTATTTTTTTAAGATTGTATTTATTTATTTTTAGACAGAGGGGAAGGGAAGGAGAAAGAGAAGGAGAGAAACATCAATGTGTGGTTGCCTCTCAAGCGCCCCCTACTGGGGACCTGGCCTGCAACCCAGGCCTGCGCCCTGACTTGGGAATCAAAATGACAACCCTTTGGTTGACAGGTCTGTGTTCAACCCACTGAGCTACACCAGCCAGTACAAGAACCTTGTAATTATGATTACTGAATTATTACTGCTCATTTTAAAAGTCAGATAACAGATGGGGTCTGCTTGCTTTCACTTCACTCTGCACTTTTCTTTCTCCAGCTGAGCCACGGTAGGCAAGAAGGTCTGTTTCTGGCCTTCACGTTAGAATAGCTCTCGGCCCGGCTATGAATGGAGAAACCAGCAGAGTAGTTGAGGATCGAGCACGTTCTGAGTGCTCTGCCATCATTCCCCAAAGGGCAAGCTAGTCCCCTGCCTCTCAGAAGATGAGCTGAAGGTGGCTCCTGGGCACTAGCCAAGCTTTCGGTGACTTTTGTCCCTGCAAGACGAACAAGTGGGAGCAGAACTGGAGGGTGTCTTGCTGGTGGGTGCCACTAAGAAAACCACAGCAGGTGTTTTTGTTCCTCGAGTATATTGAAAGGACTCTGGCTTTGGAGCCTGGCAGACTTGACCTGTCGTCCTAGTTCCTCTGTGTAATGGCTGAACACGTTGTTTAGTGCTTACAGCCTACCTTTTGGGTGCTCATGAGAATCAGGCAAGGGGAGGTGCGCGCAGCACACAGTCCTGAGCTTGACACAGACGTGAGGAGAAAGAAGGCTGTCCTGGCTCAGAGCTCTGCCAGGACAGCAAACAGGGCGTAGGTGAGAAGGGACAACACGGCCGAAATGTTGCAGTAAGGACAGGCCATTTGCACGGCCAGCTCCCCTTGGACTCTTCCGTAAATTAAAGGATTTAGGAAGCTACAACAGGCAAAGCCAGTCCTCCCACAGAGGGTGGAAAAGTCAGATCAGAGGCTGTGCGAGAATCTTAAGACTGCTATGGAAGCTCCTCCTCAGAAAAATACATCTATATACACCGATAACATTTTGCCTTTAGTTTCAGGGGGTCCACAGACTCCCTAAGGACTCCTGATTTAATGGTCTTCGATTTACTGGTGATGGTTAGCTGGGATGTGCCTGGATGTAATTGTGCTAAACTGCCATTGTTTTAGTTCCTTTAAAAAACAAGGACAACAATAACAAAAATACCACTGTTATTTGGAAAATCCAAGCACGTGAAGCCTTTAACAAAATAACAAAACAAATGTGGAGCAGGAAATATTAGAGAAGAGAACACAGCTCAACTACAGCCTTTCTGAAGCCACACTTCAGGATCAGTGAAGCTTCTAGAAGTGGTTCTTACCTCAGGACATCTCCTCAACTGCCCGTCACAAAGGTCCCCCTCAATATCACTGCTGGTGTTTCCAAATCTGGCCTTGGGCCAGAGGGAATCTAGAAATATTCATACGAGGTGAGATCCTGACATATGGAGACAATAAAAGGAACGGGTAGGTGCTGGATAGAGGTCAGAACCCATCCCAGACCTGCACCTGCTGAGGCAAATACACACAGGCTCCCACAGGCTCCATCTGCTGTGTCCTGGGGCCAGAGCCTCCCTCTGTGAATCAAAGCCAGAGAACCCAGTGATAACTCTTCCCCCACCCCCTCCCCCTGCAAGAGAGCCCATCAGCTCAGATAAGAGCGATCAGGTGAGGAAGTCCAAAACAAAGACAAGGACAAAAGAACATGTTTTCTGCTCTGCCTCATCAACCACAGTGAGACTGATTTGAGCAGTTTTCCTAAACTGCCTTGGGGGTAGACCTGGGATTGGGACATACTTCCTGGGTCTGGTTGTCCTGGAGGACACAGAGTGACCTCAGCCTCTCACCATGAAAAAGTATATCCCCCTTACATGACGCCCATATAGGATGCTAATTAAGAAGGAAGAAATCTACCCCAACTCCTACCCCCAGCAAGTTCCATTCCTAGACCACTTCGAAAGGGCTTCCTTGTCATCTTCAGTCTTTGAATTTCTAAGACCAAGGTGAACGAGTATGGACGTGAGGGGGCGGAAAGGCTGGAGTCCTGCCACTTACTAGCTATTTCCCCTTTGTAAGTTACTCTTTCTGCCTAGTTTCCTCACCTGTAAAATGGAATGAATCGCTCCCTGATTACCACACAAGGCTACTGACCAGAGGACCCCATGGTGAGGCACATCGGAATACTTGTTAAATAGCTCCAAACAGTAAGAAAATGTCAGAAACCATTGGGTAAATTGGTGGGGGTGTGGGTGGGGGACAATAAGAGAAGGTGGACCATTCAAAGCCACGCAATTATGATTCTGCTCATTCATACAGTGGTACAAGGTGGGGCTCCCAGACTGGGATACAGGTAACAAGTGACATGAACTAAATGTCATCCATAGGCTGCCTCCACCCTGGGAGCCAGGACTTTCTCCCCTCACCTTCTCCCGCCGTGTATCCAAACACAATGATCCAATGTTAAAGGAGGTCCTGAACAGCCTGGCGAGAAAGCATGCCCACTAAAGGTACAGGCATGCAAGAGGACCAGGACATGCATGTTCATTAGAACGCAGGCCAGACACCTCCTAAAAGATGGCCAGAGGGAAAGGAACACCATCTGTCAAGCTAACTCCAGCCAAGGCTTATGAATAAATTAACCATAAGAACAATCTTCATCTCAGACATACTCTGAATATACTCACATATTATTCATTTACTAATTGCCAATCAAAACTTCCCCTCTTCATTACCTCGTTTCTACTTGATCCAAAATTCACTGACCAAGCAGTTGGCAGTTTCCAAAACCTCAGCCCAACACGTCACACAGACCAGAGGGTCACTAAACCCACGCACCTGAACATGCTGGACCCTCTCTCCACCAAAAGGAACCAGGCTCCTCAAAGAAATGCCTGGTTTCAGGGTTGGGGTAGAGTAGGCACAATGGAAGCCTGAAACACTGCATTGTGCCAGAAAGCAAGAAAAAAGTTCTCAAAAAATGTTGGGGAAACAGTACATGGACAACACCTTGACAGAGTGATGGAAGTCATCACCACTGATGCGCGTCATTTACCTCCAGACATGATGTCCTGAGGACACAATTACCACCAATTTAATATCTCAACCAAGACGGTATAACCAGAAACTAATCATGAGAAAACATCAAAAAACCCCAAACCTAGGACCATTCTGCCTTTTTTTAGGGCTAAGAGATACATATCTTAACTATCAATATCCTAAAAGAAAAAACAAGACTGGAAATATTTCAGCTTAAGGAAGCTCATGAATGAAATGAAAAGAAATACCTCACCCTAGACTAGGTCCTGCTGGAGGGCAAAATATCATAAAAGACTGCATTGCGTTAACTAACCAAGTTAGAATATAAATGTTAGATTTATCTTTTTAGAAAAACAACAAATATTAAAGCTAAATGTACTGAAGTTCATCATTGTACTGAGATATGAGAGACTATCCCAATTCTTAGACAAAATATTTAGATATTTGGAGGTGAAGGTATGATGTATGTTGTAGGATGAAATGATGATGCAGTAAACGGGGTTAAATTTTAATAGCAGGTGATTTTGGATAAAAGGTACACAGGTATTCTTTGTACTTTCTGTAAATTTAAAATTATTCCCAAAGAAAAAGAAACAACAAACAAGATACACACGTGCTCTCATCCTCTGATTACGGTACATTGTTCTTCAAACATTATAATGTCTTATCGTGCAAAACATCATTCTATTCCGAATTTCCTACTTCTTCTCTGACTTCTTCATGGGGGGGTCTTCAAATCATTCCCCAAAGTCAGTAGGTCTCTTGTTCTCAGCCTACATACTAGCCTACGAAGTCACTCGTTCACATCTGAGGTTTGAACCACACGTGAACACCACACCCCTTAAGTCCTTACTTCCACCCACTCTACTTGCTGGACTTGTCCACCTACATTCCTACAAGCTCCTCAAACATGGCACGGCCAGGACACAGCTTCTGGACCTGGGGAACAGTCAGCCATAACCTGGGACCTGATCAAAGTAACACCACAAGACACCAACCCCTTAGTCCTCACTCTTACTTACCACCAGGGGCTCTGCAGATGGAAGGGAAAGGAGAAAGAACGGAACCAGTGCTTTATTTCGCTCTTCCAAACAGCCGCAAGCTAAAGATTGCCAAAACCCTCCAGAAAAATGGAAGACTGAGAAAAGAGCAGGTATAACTTCGGTCTGCAATACAAGGGTTAGTCGAGTCTTCACTCTCAGAAACCACAGCAGGAGATATCACAATTTCATGTCTTTGTTCTCAAGGACCAAGCGCATACCCTGCAAAACATGGGACCAGCAGGCGAGGCTTGAGATCCATCCTTCTTCACCCACAATGGCTCCCTCTAACCTTCCTCCTTTTGAAAATTAGAAATCAAGGGCACTCACTTTCTCAGGAAAGAAAATAGGCCGGGAGCTGCATCAGAAAACTGCAGGTATTAGTCAATCTCAGTTAACCCTTTTACACCTTCAGTTGGGATCACTTTTTGTTTAAATCTTTATAGACAGATACAAAAAAATAAGTTGAGGGCATGTACGATGGAACAGAGGCCATCCTACAGGTAGAGGCTGAGTCTGGAAACAGGAGTTTTGTCACTCACAAGTGGCCTAAGCACCCAGTTCCAAATGTCCCTATCACTATGGAAACACTTTTAATCAAGCTGCTTCTTTAGAAATCCTCTCCCTCTTAAAAAAGCTACTGAAATTACTCCCCAGCCCCTGGCAGGTCTCTGACTGAGAACTGGAAGCCCTCCTCCCGTTTGGACGTTGCAGATGGCTTATTTGCATATTACCATTCTCCTAGTTGATGATTATTTGGGGGTGGTATGGGAAGACGCAGATGGGCGGACAAACTTTTTTTTAAATGTGTCACTCTGGTAAGTAACCAGGCTAGTAAGTAGTCCATAAATAATAAACTTTCATAACAACTCATAACGCAAATTCATTAAAAGGTCACGAAGAAAAGATCAGTTTATGAATGCAGAGTGACAGACAGAGAAATAGCCTGATGCTAGTTTTCCCAAAATTTACATTTGGGAATAATTCAAAAAAGCCAGATCCCATGGCTCTGGAGGCAGAAATTAGTAACTTCAGTAAAATTACACAAAACAGGGGTGGTGGCTATGGAAAATCAAGGTGAAAAAATTATAAAAATTAAAAGTTGGACGGTGAATTTTTTTACTGGGCAAAGTGGAAAACAAAGTAGGAAAACTAAGGTAATTATGAAAATAATTTCAGTCAAAAGTCATTGTCATGTTGCTCCAAATAACCAGATAATTTAGAGTAAAATTTGTTTTGGTCCTGAATTGTCCACATAATAGCTTTAATTCTCCATTTACCACAGAAAGCCAGGCAAAATGCACACTGAAAAACAGCCAGCGCACAGCCCATGCCAGTCATCTCTCACACCTACCTCCAGACTCCAGCCGACCTAATCTCAATCAACTTCCATGTCATCCTGGCGTCAATGCTTTGACAGGGTCAAAGAACAATGCTCATCATCTCCACGCTCTTATCTGATGAGATTTGTAAAAATTCTTCGCAATATTCTGTGTGAATTGGGTACTGATCATAATGACATAAAGACACGGTATACAAAGCCATCGTACTTTGGTGATTATAGGATTTGCTACACAAAGTAGAACGTGGATGATGGAGTCACGGACATCATCAGGACGACAGGCAAACACAGGCCGACTGAGAGGTAAAGCCTGCATGTACTTGGTGGGCGTTAACTCAGCACAAAGAAAAAGTAAGTTCACAATACGTACTCAGGTGCAGTAATTGTGGTTCTGATCTGCCTTCAAGGAAATAATCGTTGCTGAACGCTTAAAGTGTTTTATGCACAAAGACACTAACTGTAACATTATCTATAAATGTCAATAACCCATCCATTCACAGATAACTGAATATGCAAAAAATAGTACAATCACATTACAAAGTTGTCTATAGGCATTAAAATGAGTTTTAATTTTGTCAGCATCTTTAAAAGCTACAACATTTTCTCATAAAGTACACATTGTAAGTATTGAAATTATTTTTTGATAAATAAACTACCATGGCAAGTTTGTTGAGCTTCAAAGCTCACCTCCTCAATAATTTGGAGATAAGGTCTTCCGAGCATCTCCATTTTTCAGTTCCCTCCAATCTAACCAATCTAAAGCTAAAATTATCTCCACCTCCCCTCTTTCTCTCCTAGTCTTCCCCCACCAATTTATGTTGCCACCATCTAGCAAGTCACTCATGCCAGAAAACCTAGGCTTGCCCCTCTTCCTTCACATTCATTCAATCACCAAGCCTGGTGAATGTCCTCCTAATAAATCTTTATGATCTTTCCATTTCTCTCCAACCCCACTGCTGGACTGTCAGCTAAAGCCACCACTTTCTCATGCCCAAAGTACTGCACTAACCCCCTAGGGCTGCCCCTCAAACTGGCAAAGTCAGGCTGTGCTTGGGTGCAGATCCTGATTCAGCCGCTCAGTAGCTCTATATCTATGATCATGTTACTTACTTCCTCTGTGCTTCTCATCAGTTAACTGTAAATAATAATAGCTATATGCAAAAAAAGGGAACTTGATCACAAACTTACACCATACACAAAAATAAACTCAAGATGGATAAAAGATTTAAATATAAGTCACAACACATAAAAGTACTAGAGGAGAACATAGGCAGGAAAATCTCAGCAATATTCCATGCAACAATATTTTCACTGATATGTCCTCCAGAGCAAGAGACATAAAGCAAATAAACAAATGGGATCTCATCAAAATAAAAAGCTTCTGCACAGTTAAAGACAATATCTGCAAAACGAAAAGGGAACCAACCGCATGAGAAAATATATTTGCAAATGATACCTTGGACAAGGCTTTGACCTCCAAAATATATAAAGCATTCACAAGACACCACTCCAGGAGGACAAACAACCCAATTAAAAAATGGGCAAAGAACCTGAACAAACACTTCTCCAAGGAGGACATACAGAGGGCCCAGAGACATATGAAAGGATGCTCAGCATCACTAGCCATCAGAGAGATGCAAATTAGAACCACCCTGAGATACCATTTCATATCGGTAAGAATGGCCATCATAACAAATCAACAAACAACAAGTGCTGGAGAGGGTGTGGAGAAAAGGGAACCCTAGTACACTTTTAGTGGGAATGCAGACTGGTGCAGCCACTGTGGAAAACAGTATGGAATTTCCTCAGAAAACTAAAACTGGAACTGCCTTTTGACCCAGCAATTCCATTGCTGGGATTATACCCTAAAGATCCCGAAACCACGCCCCAATTTATACAATTACAGCAGCACAATTTACAATAGCCAAGTGCTGGAAGCAACCTAAGTGCCCATCAGTCAATGAGTGGATAAAAAAATTATGGTACATTTACACAATGGAATACTATGGACCAGAAAGAAAGAAGGAGATCCTACCCTTTGTGACAGCATGGATGGAACTGGAGAGCATTATGCTAACTGAAACAAGCCGGGCAGTGAAAGACAAACACCATATGATCTCACGTATAAGAGGAGCCTAATCAACAAAACAAACAAGCAAGCAAAATGTAACCAGAGACATTGAAATAAAGAACAAACTGACAGTAACCAGAGGGAAGAGGGAAGAGGGATAATGGGGGGAAATAGAGGAAGGACCATCAAGGAACATGTATAAAGGACACATGGACAAAGCCAAAGGGGGTAGGATCAAAGGTGGAAGGTGGGGATGGGTGGGGTGGGGAGGCATGGTGAGGTGACAATGGAGACAACTGTACTCAAACAACAATAAACAATTATAATAAAATAAAAAAATAATAGTAGTACCTACCTTACAGGATTGTTGTGGCAAGTAAGTGAGTCAATATATGTAAGCAGCTAGAACAGTGACTGACAGACACCTAAGACGCTCTACGGGTTTGCTATTATTGTTATTATAAATGTGCTCCTCACTGATCCCCAACACAAAGTGCAGTGTGTGGCATGTAGAAGACACCCCATAAACATTTACTAAATGGCTATTTTAGGCATAAACTGACCGTATGCCAATACTACGCTGACCAGAATATCCCCTAATGCAGTACATACTCATTTCCTCCAACACTTCACAATAATGTGAAATAGCGCCAGGATTTAACATCATGAATCAAACTGAAAAGAAAATGGCTACAAATTTAATTTTTCTTAATTTAAAGTTTTAAAAATCAGTTGTTCCAACTACTTAATCTGGGTGCTTTTTTCCTGTGAATTGTGTTTTTATTTTTATTTCTAGTTTCCTGAAAAATGAAAAATCATATTAAACGTCCAGCCATCTGTCCATCTTCTCAGGAAACACCAGCTACTACACCTCAGAATCAGAAATAGAGAAAAACTATTTTAACAATCAGTGCTGATGAGGGTGCAGTGCTTGCTAGTGGGAACATAAACTGGTAGGTTTTGCGGAACAGAGGAAGAGTCTGTAAAAAGTTACGCACACTAATGATTCCCTTTAAAACATTCCCTAAGGAAATAATCAGAGATGTGGACTAATACTTAGATATAAACAGATTCATGCCAATGTTCTATTGTGAGAACTGAAAATAGCCTAAATTCCAACAACAGAAAACTGTTTAAATAAATTACAGTTCACTCAACTATTCTTTTAACTGTTGAAGCAGTCATTTAACAATCAGACTTTTGGAATACACTTAAGACAAATATTTATGTTAAGCCACAGAGAGTGGGGCCTAGGGGTCGGGAGAGGTGGACTGTAAGGAAATAAAAACAGCAGCCCCGTCTACATCTAGCTGCTGAGACTGTGGATGATCTCCTTCTTTGTACCAGAATTCTAAGGCCAGCCCTGCAGTTTTCCAGGTATGGGGTGCTGGACAGGTTACTATGTCAGTTTCCTCGCTGGGAAACAGCGACAGCATTGTGAAGATTAGTTAACACAGGTGATGTGTGGAGAGCAGTCCTTGGCAAACAGCACTGCACAGATGAAGTTCTTCTCAATGATCGTAAGTCATTTGAGAAATTTAAAAAATCAATAAACATTACTAATCACTGCTCATTTCTTAAAACAGAATTTGGCACAAATTTAGATCAATATATAAATTCACAATCCCTTATCAGAAATCTTCAGGTCTTAAAATGTTTCAAATACAACATTTTTCAAATTTTTAGAAAGATGATACAGTGCAGGGGGCACTGTATATAAAACCAGAAGACAAGTCCACAATCAAACACACCGACCATAAGTCAGTGCAGATGAGGTATCACTGCCAAATAAACTAAGAAGGACCTTCACATTTCCAGAGCTGTTTAAATGGCAGAAATGTGAATAAGGGGTCCTGAGTCTGCACTATCAAATGCTAGTGTCAGGGAAGCAGTCCACAATGGCACGTAGCTCATTTGCATCACTTCAGATGCTTGGACAAAGAAACAAGGACAATTTACTCAGTCCCCAACCCTGGCAGTGTCCCACTAGAGCAGATTTATCAATGGGGTTCTACTGACATTTTGGACTGGGTAATTCTTTGCTGTGTTTTGTCCAGTGCCTTGTAGGATGTTTAGCAGCACCCCTTGTCTCTACCAAAATTCCGACAGCACCTTCCCAGTTGTGAATAACCAAAATGTCCCCAGACACGCCAAATATCCCCGGGAGAAGGAGGGGAGGAAAATAATCCCCGGGTGAAACCAGTGCACTGGAGAAAAAAAAACTACCACTTTCCTCTCCATATTCCACACCAGAACTCCACACCAGAACTTCTCTTGGAATGCTGCTCATGTTAGAAAGTCTTACCACTCTCCTTCACCCACTGCTATAGCCCCCACCCTAGCGGAATGAACTTCTGCTTCTGTTGCCAAGCTCAGTGCGATGCCACAACTCTGGGCTTCAGTTCACACCGGACTCCACCCAGAATATTTGATCTCACCTGCCTTCATGTCCACCAGCAAAAGATGGTTCTGATGCACAGCTTTCCAAATAAGGTGCTTCTCACAGTAAGTACAGGGACCAGAAAAGTGACCAAGCGACAGGTGTCCAGAAACATGACTCTAAAGGCAAGCAGTCTGTCTGCTGAAAAATCAAATGTTTAGCTGGTTTTCGGTACCGATGGAACTGGGGGACGGGAGATTGCACAGGTCATCAGTTCCCTGGTTTTGTTTTGTTTTGTTTTGTTTGTTTTGGGGGGGGATTTATAGAAACTGGCTTGACAGACGTTAATAGGCATCTTGAAATATGCGATCCTCAAGTCTGAAAATGATCTTTGGCAGTTTGTTGCTATTAAATGTTAAAACCACATGAGAGTACCTTAAGTCTTTAATATGCTAAGTCTTTCATGAAGATCCAAGAGAAAATAGAGAATACTGCATTTTCCAAGCTTATTTGGCCATTAAATCCCATTTCCTTCTCCAGTAACACCTGCTTCCCTGATGAGGACTCCAAGGATCCCAATCTTGGAATCGGTGACAGAGCCCCACCTTCCACAGCCAATCCTAAAACCAGCTTTCAGCCACTGGTTTCCACTCCTTTCTGAACAAATTAACTATGTGTGCAATTCTATAAACTGCAGCATTGTTCAACCTGGCGATCAATGGGGTGACAGATGTCGCAGCCAGATCACCCTCACATCCACAGCATTGTTCAAAGGAGCAAACTGGAAACATCTTCAATGTCTACCAATAGCAAACTGGTTAAGTAAGTTACAACAGAATACTAGCGAACAGGAAACAAAGGGAATACTCAGTGCACAGACGCACAGACACAGAAGAATGTACAAAGCACATCAAGTGAGAACAACCGGACACAGACAGAATAGTGTACTGTGTATGCCTCTATCTGTGCAAGAAAGGAAGGGAGGAAGATGAAAACAAGCACCCAAATTTGCCAGCACACAACAGTAACACTGGCTGCGTCTGGGGGAGGGGACTAGCCGGGGGAGGAGGAGAGTACAGACATCAGTGTGCTATGCTGGCTGGATTATCTATTCAGAGAGAAAACTAGAGTTAGAGATAATTATATAAATTAACTTTACCAGTCTCTTTAGAATAGAAATTAGAGTGAAGACGCAATAACCTACTAAAATTGCAGGCTCTATTGCTGAAGAGGTAAGGCAAGGAACTTACTAAATCAATGATATGATGCAGAGGGCGGATACCGTCTTGTTTTTTCAATGACAAATAAAGGGAAAAATACTTTTGACAAAGCAGCAACAGTACTTTATCCCTCTTCACCATTTCACAAAGATTCATAATCTAGCAACTCACCTTGCTCTCTCATTCGTAGCCTCCTCCAGCTCCCAAGGCCCTCCCCTCCCTCTCCCCCTCCCGCCTCCACCACTTCAAAATAAAAAATAAAAAATACCACCTTTGCAAAAATTACAACAGCTTCTTTTATTAGTTTAGTGCATATGGAATTCGTTTTGGCAGATTTCTCCTTGTTGACTCCAATTTTTAAAAAGTATTGCTACAATCAATTAGCTACGGTTGAAGTTGCACCATACATTATGTTTTCTCCCGACGGAACAGAAATGCAGCTGCCACCTTCCCGAAAAACAGGTCATGGATTCACTGTGTACGTCGTAGAAAGCCAGCAGGCCTCTTGGCTAGCGCTGTATTTCTTTAAAAAACAAAACAAAACTGCAGTTTCCTAGTTATCTCTTTCCCAGGAACTCAAGTGCTTCATCCTCTGTGTGGTACAGGTTTACACAAAATAGCTTAGTCAATAAATTCTTCTCAGTAAATGAAGGCTGAAGTGGGATAAAGAACACGGTGGGTAAGTAACACTCCGCTGCAGAACCAAGGCCTCATCAATGCTGACGGCCCAGGACCACTCCCGGGTCCTGCCCTGCCGTGGAGCACAGCTTCAGCTCTCTCCCTCCGAGCGCTACCACCGGCCCTGCAGAAGAGAGTCAAATGGCACAAAGCGACCAGGGCGCTGTCCCCACTGATTAGAAGGATTACATAGTTTGACTAAGTCCTGCAAGGAGAGTGTTCAAAATTTTCTGTGAAAAAGAAACAATTATTTTCTATTTCACAATGATCATATGTTAATAGAGGGAAATAAAAATATGGTGTTACAAAAAGAAAATTCAAAGATGGGAAGATTATGCATTTTAAGGCCAAATTTATTCATAGAAAACAGAGATGGTCAATTATATGGTTTTATTTGAGAATTGCTAAAAGGTCCCAGAAAACAATTCCAGTACAATACACAATAGTCTCAGCCTGTCAGTGCTCAACCTCTGACTCACCAAATTGTGCAAGAAGCACAATGGGGTGCTTGCTACGAGCCACGTAGCACCTGTGAGCAGGCAGCACACAGCCAAAGGGTCCAGAGTAGTTGGGAGGGCCCGCAAAGACAGAGGACCCTCAGATCAGGAGTGCAAGGCATTCTCAGATGGACCAGATGGGGTACTCGCCCCAATGGAGTGGCTTCATTGGCATCTGGGCTCCTCTGAGTGTTTCTGGAGGCCAGGGAAGCTCATCCTTGAACCTGGAAATGATACTGGATAGCCAACCGGATACAGGGCAATTTGAATCTTAACCTTTCTGGGCCTCGGTTTCTCCACTTATCAAGTACTTGTGGTACTAAGAACAGTGTAATACATAGCTCACAGAATTGTTAGATGTACAGCGTTTATGTAACACTCCCTGACACATAAGGGCTCTCAATGAATGTTCGTTGCCTGCTCTCTTTCCTCAGAGTTTGACCTATTATAAAAAGCAGCTATCCTGTCCCAATTCCAGGGCCACCAAAGATACTGACACAGATCTTAACAGGCCAGTCCATCCTGCTCCCTGAAATCCAGCCAAGTCAATTTCCTTGACATAAGGGTTTAATCCAGTCTTTCCTATTTCCTCCAACAGAGGGATCTGGCTCAGTCAGTCATGTTAATTTCCAAGTCGGAAAGGGGCAAGGATCTTTACGTTTTGTTCTCTTTTCGGAAACCATGCGTCTTCAGCACCACAAACACAAATGCACCTGCGTACAACGGTGACTT
Organism: Macrotus californicus; assembly: GCA_007922815.1. Taxonomy (NCBI): domain Eukaryota; kingdom Metazoa; phylum Chordata; class Mammalia; order Chiroptera; family Phyllostomidae; genus Macrotus; species Macrotus californicus. Next base: position 26,359 of record VMDR010007797.1, read on the forward strand.
TGTCAGCGCACGGAGACATTTTCTGATAAAGGTCGGCACTCGGCGGCACTTAGAAAAGCAGTCGTCAGGCTGAAGAAAGAACCTTGTTCCCCGAAGAGATCTGTTAAGAAAACATGTCCCCAAATGTTGAAAAGATAGATAAATGGCATTATGCCCAGAGTCTTCTCAAACGGAGCCAAGTAATTGAGTCTACCCACCAAAGGGAGGGAGGGGACAAGAGTATAAAGGAAGCACAAAATCCTTCAGAAAGTGACCGCACAAGGTCTCCAGTATTGTCGTCAGCCATTTGATAAACCAGGCGGCCAGCCAAGTAAAGCACTGGTAATTTGGTGGCATTGAGATGAGCTTGAAGAGGAGAGGAAAAGGGAAAGCTTCTCACATCGCCAAAACCAAAATAGGAATTTTCAAATGACTGTGTAACGTCCTAAGAACAATGAAATGCTAAAATGACTTCTGTACAGGCATAAAAACATCTTCCTGCCATTCTTGTCCTGGGCACAACACACTGCATGTATTATGAAATGATCACTGAAAAGCCCAAGAACCAAGCAAAGATTTTCCCCAATCGGTAAGGTATTCTGTATTAACGGATTTCTTAAAAGGTCTTTAAATATCTAGAGGAAAACAAATGTGTCCTTTATTTGACAAATAAAATTTTCAGAGCTTAGCACGGACAACAAAGGAACAAATGCTGTCTTCTGGAAGCTTAATATGACCGAACATTCCAAACTGCAGTGAACAGACTGCTTGGGGGAGGGACAGTGGTTGTGGTTTCTTGCCCAAAATATAGCTATTGTTGTTATTTATCTGAGCACAATGTTTTGTCATGTTAATTTTCACCAACATCAGCTGGATATTTTGTAAAGAGAGGCACAGTTTCCAGCAGAGCAGGGATAGCATACCACTGCTTTTATGGGAAAAAAAAAAGTTAAAAATTAAAGAATGAAAACTTCATTTGAAAAGTAAGTGAAAAATACTAACATTTTGTTCCTTCAACTGACAGCATGTAACAATGCTCCTAGTATTTCGCTGTCACACAGTCCTCAGCCCCTCCAGTTTCGCGGCACTAGGAAAGCAACAGTTGCACCAAGAAATTACTCTCGTTGACTTTTAATGTACAAGGAAAAGACTGTCTCAACCTCAGCAGGCTAAAAAAAAGGCGACATCGCCTAGCTCCTGCTCAAAATAAACTTAAGTAAAATGAGAGTTTAAACAAAAAGGAATTAAGTAGCAATGCATGTCGCGACACAGATGAAGCCTGAAAACCTTAAGTGAGAAAGTTCAGACACAAAGGACCACACACTGTACTTCTCTCTCATGTGCAATGCACAGAATAGGCCAATCCAATCCACGGTGGCAAAAGTACATTAGCGACTGTCAGGGGCTTCCAAGGAGGCGGGCATTGGCGGGAAACTGCCAGTGTGTGCTAAGGAATATGAAGTTCCTGGGATGATAAAAATGTTCAAAATGGATTGTGTTGATGGTTGCACAAGTCTGTGAATATATTAAAAGCTATTTGTCACTTTAAATGAGTGAAATATATGGTTTGTGAATTATATCTTATTCAATCGATTATTTACAAAAAATTAAAGTAGACAAATACTCTCGGCAAAACCAGTTAAGCAGACATGTTCTGAGAGGTGGCCAAAGCTTTCACCCATGCTTTAGGGAATCACCAGCTTCTTGTGAGAATATCAGATCATGAACTTAACAATAAGGAGCTCGGTTATTGGCCACGAGTCTCAGATATGAGGTCCTGTACTCAATTCACACACATCTCAGGAACACTACAGCAATAACATGAAGTTCAAGGTCTCCGCTCACGCTGTGGCCAGAAGGAACTGAAGCTTTCCTTTCTATTAAATTGTAGCACCCTGAGGGAAAGAAAAAACTTATTTTTCTGCAGAATCTATTTCAGTTTTCATGACCAATTTCAACCAAAAGCAAAAAATGAAAAAAAAATGTACTATATGTTTATTATGGACCCTTATCCCATAAAAATTAACACCAGGGAGGGTGCAAGATAGGGGTGGAGTGGGTGAAAGGTACACTCACCTCCTCCCAGGACCTAACTAGAATTACAACTAAAATATAGAACAATCAGCCTGAATAAACAACTGAAGACTGGCTGAACAGAAGTCTTACAACCAAGGATTACAGAAGAAGCCACATAAAGACTGATCGGAAGGGCAGACACATGAAAAGGGCTGGCCCCACTCCCACTGGAGGTGACTAAAATTCCAAAAGAATATTTCAGCTGCAAAGGTCCCCCCCCCACCCCACCCCGAGGAGTGAGGGATCTCAACCCCTTGCAGGGTTGCCCAGCCCAGAGCACCAGGGCCAAGAAGAGGAGGCCACATAACACCTGGCCATGAAAGTCCACAGGGATTCTGCCCACCAGGGAGAGAACAGAGTCTGCTAGACACAGCCACTCTCTCAAAGGGTCAACACACAAAATCTCATTTGCAGCCACTCACTCTGGGCTCTGGTGGAGGGAGGGTGGAATGGACTAGAGTCGTGTGAGCAGAGACTGGGGTGTGTGTCTCTGTGAGAGAGCGGAAGGGACAGCCACAAGGAACCCTGTGCTGAGTCCCTCTCCCACAGAGCTCTGCCGTCTTTCTCGAGAGGAGGACCGCCCTGCACCTGGCATGGGCCTGGGGGAACGCCAGAACCTCTGGCCTCCCTGCTGAACCACCCTGTGGAGCTCATGCCCTATCATGGTGTCACTAATCATCAGACAAATGCGAATTAAAACCACAATGGCATATCACCTCATACTTGTTAGAACACTTATCATCAGTAAATCAATAAACACCAAGTGTGGGAGAGAATAAATATGGAGAATAGGGAACCCTTGTGCACTGTTAGTGAGAATGCAGATTGGTGCAGCCACTGCGGAAAATAGCACAGAGTTTCCTCAAAATATTAAAAATGGAACTGCCTTATGACCCAGTGTTTCTACTTCTGGAAATATATCCAAAGAAACCCCAAAACACTAACTTGAAAGAATATGTGCATCCCTGTGTTCACTGCAGTGTTATTTACAATTGCCAAGATTTGGAAGCAGCCCAAGTGCCCATCAGCAGATGAGTGGATAAAACATCAATGGCACATTTACACAATGGGTAGTACACAGCTGTGAAGAAAGTAGGAACTTTTACCCTTTGCAACAGCCTGGATGGACCTGGACAGCATTATGCTCAGTGAAATCAGCCAGTCAGAGAAAGACAAATACCATATGATTCCACTTACATGTGGAATCTAATAAACAAACTGAACTAACAAACAAAAGAGAAACAGGCTCCTAGATGCAGAAAACAGACTAAGAGTTGTCAGGACGAGTGTTGGGGGACTAGGTGCATAAGGTGAAGGGATTAAAAACAAATCATAGACACAGACAACAGTATGGTGATCACCAGGGGGAGAATGGGGTGAGAGGAAGCAGAAAAGGTACAGGGGTGATAAATGGTGATGGAAGGAAGGAGACGTGACTTTGGGTGATGAGCACCCAATACAATATACAGATGATGTCTTACAGAATTATATACTTGGAACCTATACAATTTTATTAACCACCCTAATGAGTTCAATAAAATTTTAAAAATTACAAATATTCATATCAGATATTATTCACAATTATGAAAATATTAAAGAAATATAGACCTTATGAGATATTTCTCTAAAAACTGCTTCAAAAAATTTAGAGCACTTGTACAAAGCTATTCATCCAGTTACTTTCTATGACACTTTTAACATTTGAAGAAATCACCCAGGTCCGGTGGCTCAGCTTGTTGGAGCATCCTCCCGAACGCCAGAGAGGCTGCAGGTCTGATTCCTGGTCAGGGCACATACCTAAGTTGCAGATCTGATCCTCGGTTGGGGTGCACGGCAACTGATCAAAGTTGCTCTCCCCTTCCCTTGCTCTCTTTCTAAGAAAAAAAAAAATCAATAAAAACATATCCTTGGGGGAAGATTTTGAAAAATCAGAGGAAGTTACTCTACCTGTATATTTCCTTTTAGCAAAATAACTGTTAAAGTTTATGAAATAAGAAATTGATAAAAGATGTATTCCTATTTACAAAGTCACATTTAAAATATAATATCTACACTATGAATACCAGGAAATAAAGAAGTTATTTCCATCTTTGATGAAATAAAATGTCATAATGACTAAGTACAGTCTTAGAGAAACAGGGAAAAAGAGTTAATTGCCGATTAAAAAAAAGTCTTTGCTGAAAAGAAATAAGAAATGAGAGCATTACTTAATACCCTGGCACTATTAATATCTTCTCTTTACTCAGACAGTGATTTCTTAAGTGTGTTAACTTCAGGGTAATGAGCCTACAACCTAAGGAAAGGTAGAACTAATGATAATGTATTCACTCGAAAACGTGTCCCTCTAACATAAGAGGAGGCCTCATTTTGAAAAGCACTGCCCTATTTTTATTGCAATTCTGTGAGTCAGCAAACTAGTTTACAGAAGACAATAAAGAACCTTTAGAAAATTTGAGAACACTTTGCTTACAACATTTGTGTGACACTTGCGCTCCTCACAGTCCCCCCACCCTCGGTCCCACCAAAAAGAAAAAAGAAAAACATATCGAGACATTATCGAACCACCACGATGCTTACACTCCAGTTTTCTGAAAATAGGTTTCAACAGTTCACGGGGTTCCCCAAAGTTCTCAGTCCCCACGGCAGTGTGCACGCACCCCCAGAAACAGCCATCGCACTCATTCCAAATGTTTCGCGCCCTTGTGCCCACCCACCAGTCAAACACCAACCTTCATGTGTCTCTCATCCTAAATCATAAGCTACTTGAGAACGGAAACAGGCCTTTAACTCCCATCTCCAATCCCCCAAATGCCCTTGCAGGAGCCAGAACACAGTCTGAACAGAATCAAAGCCCTGTGCTCACACACAGCCTTGATCTTCAGAAAGCTCCTTTGCTATCACTCCCACAAATCAAGTGAGCAGTTAACAGGATACAAAGGGAGGAAACTGCCATTTGCTTGATGGCAGACCCTTATGTGCACTTTGGTATTTATTCCTTCCAGGACCCCACGGAAGCTGAATTTTGAGAAGGTAGAACTTGCCCACAGTTGCACAGCTAGAAGAAGGTGGGGCCTCAAATCAAATCCAGATCCATAGGGCTCAAATTGCATACAGGTCATACAATAATACTGACTTAAGAAAAAATTAACTTGGAGGCAGCAAGGGCTCCAACCTAACTCATCAAGTAATTACTTGAGCAGTGTACTTGCAACAAGAAAGTACCTTGGGCAGCAAACCTCTGTGAGCAGCACGGGTGTGGTGTGCACCTGCTGTGGCTTCCAAGACTCTCCACCCACCAGACAGGCGGCCCAGGCAGGAATGAGCTGGGAAGCCATGCCCTTCTCAAGAGGCAACCTTACAGAGCTCGGCTGTAGCTCTGTAACGTGATCTGTAACTTTCTTTTAGAGAACAAAGCGTTTTCCCCACATTCTGAATCCTTCTCCCCAAACTTCTTTCAAGTACTGTCCAGGACAGTACATTAGAGACTCACACTTGATACGGCCCAAAGCTCTATGTTTATGACCTGTAGATGTTTTTTAAACCTTTAATTGTTGCCCTTCTAAAGATGAGCTGTACTGGGCTCACCTCCCCACAGTTAAGCTGCAGAGAGGCTTTCAAGCTCACCACTGCCCCCGCCCACCCCGGCAGCCTTCAGCCCTCTAGGCCTCCTGCCTGGCTTCTGTAGGCATTTGCTTGCTTTGCAACCCTGTACTTGTCAGAGTAGAGACTGTGGCCCAAAAAGTGCTCAATGCATCTGCTTAAACACAAGGTTGAGCATCTTTGCTCCTCCTTTTCATTCCCAGCCCTCCTTCACTAAATCCCAGACAAAAATTGTACCTCAACTACCCACTTGGTGCTTGGGTTGTACGGCCCTGACTATCTGAGTTCAAACTCTAGTTCTCCTTTTTATAAACTGGGATCGTGAGCAAGCTGTCACATCACTGCACTTCCACTGCCACATCCATCAACGGGGACGCCATTAGTAAGTACTTCCCTGGGCTATGAGAATTACTGTCCAGTAAGTGCTCAACAATGTTGGTTTCCAACGTTGTCACCACTGGACTGAAGCCCCCAGAAGGCAAGGACCATGCCTTCTTCAGCCCTGCACCCCCCATAGCCCCCCACATTCTGTTAAAGGTAACAGTCGCGGGGATCAGTTTACCATGACGGACAAGGATCTCGAAAGAACAGATCAACCTCATGTGTCGGTTGGACTCTTGGATCTCCATCCACCAAAACAGAGCTGCTTTACGAAAAATGTTATTTTTTCATTATTATGAATTAAGATCAATGTGGCCACCTACATGAAATTTCAAGTGTCTTATATTCACTGGAACTAAAAAGGTTTGGTTAAATTGTTATTTGCACTTGAATGTTACTGAAAATAATTCATGTTTTTCCCCAAACCTAATTACAACTTCAAATCCAGCTGACAATTCCTTTGCTTGAAGCCTTGAATAATTTTATCTGCTTTCTTGAAATGTCTACGTAGAGAGACACAGAGGTGAATCACGAAAGCATGTGTAGCGCTTTCCAACTTCAGGGCTCTGTTTCTGACAATACTTTGCCTAGGAAATGTCAGAACAGCTTAAAATATCGCTGTGCTTCATCCATCAACAAACTGTCACTTCACTTGAGAAAGTATGAGTCAAAATGAACATACTTGTTGCTTTCAACCTATCTGAGCCAGAGAGAACCAAACATATTCATCCAAATTTCCTTTAAAAGGTTTCAACAATAAGTTTTGACCATAAAGAGAGCTGCTTACAAATTCCAAGTGCAAACAAGATTTATTTCTAAATATCTAACTTCCTCAGTTGTTTCTATACAAGCACAAGTCATCCTCCCAAACACAGGATTCCATTTACATGTCAACAGATGAGCTAACGGGAAAGAAAAATCACGAATTTCTTCAGGGTAAGAAATATTTCATGTTATCATATGTCCAGCACTGAGCACAAGTATTGGGGACAGAAAGTATTCAATAAATTGTGAAATGAACTGCATTTAAGCCATGAATCTGGAGGATCCGTTTGTGACAGTACAAGTTTCCCACCACTGTTGCCCGTAATTTCAACAGGGGCGATTCTGCTATGAACCAAAGCAAACATCGTCACACCAGACAAGCTCTTGGAGGCTGCTGGAAGTGTTAGCCATGTAAATGTTGAAGAAACAAGTCAAGAATACAACTGTCTACCCTGTAATATGATGTAAATATATACAGGCTATGAATAGTGAGCCTATAAAAGATACTTTGAACCAGGCCTTAATATAATTTATCTGACTTACTCGTTGACTGGTGCCATTGTTTTAAACAACCCTCCTCCTCTCTATCAGCCCCTGTGATAAGTTGGGGAAGACAGGGCATCGGCTGGTGAACATGCTCTTCTCAACCCCGTGTTTGCAGGGTGCTTCCATCTTTCTCGTGAATTCAGAGAAGCCTCATTTTCAACTCCATTTCTAAATTGCCATTTCACTGCAGAAAAGAGCTGCCTAGACAGGAACTGAGGCTCATCCAGACAGCTTAAACTTCATAATGTTACTTATCTGTTGTGGTAGTTTCAGCATCATGGGACAGAGAACTCCAAACACTCAATTCCTTTTTTTACTCACCTAATGGAGACAAACGGAAAATGCTAAGCAGCTAGGACTTGGGGAGAATGTCGAGCTTTCACTTCACCAGAGAGCATCAATTAAACCTGATGTAAACCTTTAAAACAGATTTTGCTTCCCACCCCCTCCCCAGCCCCACCCCAGACCAAACCTCTCAGGGCGGCTAACAAGAAGAGACCCAACAAGTACAGCCACAGGCCATTAAAACAAGCAGACCAGCAGAGTTCACCTCAATTAAAAGGAAAAGTAGATGGCATTCAAGCAAAGGAAGGGCTCATGGTTCTCAGCCCCGGCTGCATGTGGTACCACCTGGGAAACTACTGGTTTAACTGGCCTGAGGAAGAGTGGCGTCTGAGCACTTTTTTTTAAAGCTCACCCAAGTACTGCTAACCCAGCAATGAGGGTTGAGAAGTACTGGATTAGACTAGTTGGAGGGGAAAAAAGCATTAGTGAACTGTAGTTAAGTGTGGAAATTTTAGGGTGGACAATGAGTCAGTAATGGGAGGGTGTTGGGAGGTAACGCTAACTTCACTGCCCCTGCCTCACACCAAGCCAAGGTCGACCTGCAGGCTGGCCAACTTCTGGGGATGTAGAAGAGCCAGCAGCCCCTTCCTCAGGAGACTGTGGGAAGAAGGCTCCTGAGAATACACCTCCACCCTCAGCCCAAAACCAGAGATGAGTGTGTCTGCTCTCAGCACTGCTCTGGAAGACCAGGACTTGGTAGCTGTGAGGCCTCCTGCCTGCAAGTGACAGTCCCATAATCACCAAAACTGACTGAGCTTGTTACCGTGAACCAAGTGCTCTGTCAAGTACTCCTTCCTTCGACATCACCGCAGCAAGACAAGCCATCCATCCACCCTACGGCACACACTGGTTTTCAAGGAGAGAGAGCTAACAAGTTACCCCTGAGTCCCAATCCCCAAGCCTGTCTTCAAAGCTGCCTTACAGCAGAAGCTAGGCACAATGACAATCATGATAATAAACAGCGAACATTCATTTGCTTCTATGTACCAAAGCACCATGCCACATGCCCAATAGGAAGCAACTCAATTAATCCTCACAACAACCTCATGGGATACTGACAGGACTCCCATTTCATAGATTTGGAAACAGGTTTAGAGAATTTAACCATCTATGTGAACTTGGGTAAAGCAGCAGAGCCAGAGTGAAGCCCAGGTGCTATGACCCCATAGCCCACTCCTCAATAATCCCTGGGCGTGCTGCCTCCACAGAAAACTGGGTGAGTGAGAAGACTGGAGGACCACGCCCACCCACGAAGAGGGTAAATCACCTCACTTGAGACCCAGCTTTCTCCCCTGTAAAATGAGTGTCAGAGCAGATAATGACCAAGGTCCCTTGCAGCCAATAGCTTTGCTCACGGTTTCATCCCCAGCACCAATCATAGAACCAGGAGAGCCACACTACACTGTGACCAGAGAAAAATCAGAGTGATTCATTCAAGCTTTTCTAAAAAAAATTGTGATAAAATATGCATAACATGAAATTTACCACACTACACATGTGTAAGTGCACAGTTCAGCTGCATTACGTGCATTTACATTGCTGTACAGCCATGATTACCATCCATCTCTACAGCACTTTCCATCTGTCCCAGCTGAAACTCCCTAACCATTAAATGCTAACGCCCCACTCCCCACCCCCCATCGCTGGCAACCACCATTTCACCTTGTCTCAATGAATGTAACTCCTCTAGGTGCCTCAATTACGTGGGAGCACAGAGTGTTCGCCTTTTTGTGACTGGCTTATTTCACTTAGCACAATTTCTTCAAGGTTCATCATTACAGCATGTGACCGAAATTCCTTCCTTTTTAAGGTTGAGTAATATTCCACTGTGTGGATACACTACATTTTGTCTATCCAGTCATTCGTCACGGACACTTAGTTTGCTTCCACCTTTTGGCTACTGTGGTTAACGCTGCTATGAACATGGGTATACAAGTAAATCTGGGGTTTTGATGAGGCAAAATGGATTCAATTTATGTTCAAAATTTTTTTTATCATATCAGGAGACTTCTCATAAGTAAATCAGAACTCTTTGCCCTTCCTGAATTGAGACAAGCTCTGTAATCACAGGCCCGGACACTGTACCATTCGTGGGAATCAGAGTCACACCCAGCACTGCTCAGTCACAGAGCCCAGACTCCCGTCACTAATATGGCCCTCTGCTGATCACCGAAGAATAATGAACACACGCTACCTAAGGAAAACACTCTTCCAAAATGCACCATAATGAGGCAAAGTTGAATGTACTTTATGGGGAATTTAAGGTGGAGTTTTCTTGATAGCACATCAATTCCTAGAATAGCTGTAGGATTTCTTTTAATGACCCTGCAGTTAGTTCAAACCAAAAAAGTCAGTAAAAGAAGCCTTTTGTTATTCCTACAAGAAATTTTTCTTTCTGCCTCAGGTGTTTCCTACATGTCCCTACTCCTTTTCCAGCCCCCAACCAAAAAAAATGGAAGAAGGAGAAAACATGGCAGTCAACTGTCTGGTTACCATCGCTTATAATCCTTCCTTGCAAATCAATACGTTTAAGTTATTTTTCCCTGCCTGGTCTACATGGGACCATGGCATGCCCTCTATGAGGGTTCAAGTCTCACCTGGAAGGCAAGATGCACCATTTTTGAGTCATCAGACCTGTCATCACCTGCAGACAAGGGTGAAAGAAATAAGGTGGCTGATGGCCGCTGTAGCAGAATACACTACGAAACACTTGAAAAGAGAGAAGCTAAAGTCACCAAAAAAAAAATGTTTTGGCCAAAATGTACCAAAACAGAGAAAGTATTTTTATGCCTCCTTATAACCTAGTCATAAAATTGATTTCAACTGTGACTACCAGAGACTCCCTAAGTAAATAAAAAATTCAGATAACAGCAATCAAACTCACACTCCATTGACTAAGTTCTTGAGATAAATAAGCTGAAGAAAAAGAAAGAAATGTCCCCGTATGTGATGTAGCATCTTGTGGGAGACAGGACAGCCAGATGTAGGAAGGCTGCTAAAGAACCGAGTGGGCTGAAGCAGTACGGAAAAAGCCAAGCCTCAGAGCAGGAGAGAGGCAGGACAGACCCACTTTGCTTGCACTGAAAACAAATTCAAAGGTTACTGCAAATGACTTAAAAAAATTGGAGCCCAGCAGCCCCATTTCAAGTCATGGTCCCATGAATCAAGATCACTTCTGTGTCCATCCTGATCCTAAGGAAGGGTGCCAGGGTGTCAAGAGCATCCTGCCTTGAGTCCAGAGAATGTCAAGGGTGTATGACTTCCATTCTGCTGTCTTTTACTCTTTTAAGTCATACCATCCAATAAGCAGAGCTCTTCATTTTTAGCACTCTATGTAAATAATGCCAATTTGGTTATCAAAAGGTGAAAGACACAGCCTGGGAAGGAAGAGTGAGGTTTCATTAAGTTAAACAAGAAGTTCTTTTGCAATGCCCTTGAAATGGTGATGTCTCAGCTTCCCTTATGTGAAATTATCTGTAAGATTCCCAGCCCAAAAATACAACTCATGACTCCCAAGCTCGACTATTTCCCTTGTATAAAATACTAGAGATAGAACTACTTATAACTATTTGACAGAATCAAAACCACCATAGACAGATGAAGACTTTCCCACAATGAGACTCTCTCCCCCAATGACCATATCCCAAGTTCAGGGCAAGGGGGCAGGGAGAGGATTCAACAAGTCACCAAATAAACTGCACCACTCAAAACAATCTAAAAAATTTACTTCTAGCCCTACTTAAACATCCAGAGGACCTAAAAAATAACACTGCCATTTTCCATTCAATGGCTTCCTCCTATAATTCTAAAATAATTTTAAATTTAATTACTGTCATTGTTTATCTTAATATATAAGTTCACCTTTTTCAAAGGCTATATAAAAAAAGGACTTCTGTAATGGCTAAAAATGATACTTCACAAGAGATAAAAGGAAATACTATCCAATGGCCATTAGACAAAATAACCATGCTCCCATAAACCGGGAGAACCAAATACACATACACACACAGTTAAAACCAGCATTTCATTCTTTAAAGAAAAACCACCAAAAGTAGGAACATGAACCAATAATTATACCCAACTATTTCACGGAAAAGCAGTGAGCTGCTTTTGAATCTAAAAAATCCTCTAATATTAAGCCCTGTGTTTATTTTTTTCCACCTTTCACCTATTTTCTTAAATATCCTTTGGTAACAAATTGGTTCAGATTAAAGAATACAGACACTTCTCCAAGGAGGACAGACAGAGAGTCCAGAGACATACGAAAAGATGCTTAGTATCGCTGGCCATCACAGAAATGCAAATTAAAACCACAACGAGATACCACTTCACACTGGTCAGAATGGCCATCATAAACAAAGCAAGAAACAACAAATAAATGTTGGACAGGTTGTGGAGAAAGGGGACCCCTAGTGCAGTGTTGGTGGGATTGCAGACTGGTCCAACCACTGTGGAAAACAGTATGAAATTTCCTCAGAAAACTAAAAATGGAACTGCCTTTCAACCCGGCAATTCCGCTGCTAGGCTTATATCCTAAGAACCCTGAAACACCAATCCAAAAGAACCTATGCACCCCAATGTTCATAGCAGCACAATTTACAATAGCCAAGTGCTGGAAGCAACCTAAGTGCCCATCAGTCAATGAGTGGATCAAAAAACTATGCTACATTTACACAATGGAATACCACACAGCAGAGAGAAAGAAGGAGATCCTACCCTTTGTGACAGCATGGATGGAACTAGAGAGCATTATGCTAAGTGAAATAAGCCAGGCAGTGAAAGACAAATACCATATGATCTAACCATTAATGGGAACCTAATCAACAAAACAAACAAGCAAGCAAAGTATAGCCAAAGACACTGAAATTGAGAACAGGCTGACAGTGATCAGAGGGGACAGGGGAGGGGATAATGGGGGAAAAGGGTGAAGGGTTTACA
>VMDR010007798.1:0-39101 GCA_007922815.1 Macrotus californicus
GATGTAGGCATGAGGATAGATACAGATCAGTAAAACCAGAAATGGACCTGCACATACATGCTCAGCCACATTTTGATACAAGTTCCAAAATTATTCAATGTGGAAAAGATAGTCTTTTAAACCAGTGATGTAAAAACTGAGTATTTTTATTAGGGGAAAAAACCTTTTTATATTATATAAATTTTTTTTTTTCAAAATGCATCACAAACCTAAATGCTAAAGTTAAAACCTTTAAATATCTAGAAGAAAAAATATTTGTGGCCCTGGTCTAGGGGAAGATTTCTTATAGCACGAAAAGCATGAATCATAAAAGAAAAATTGGCAATTGGACTCCTTAAAAATTAAAAACTTCAGGTCTTTTCAAAACACCATCAAGAACATAAAAATGCAATACATAGACTAGTACATATTCACAATACATGTATCTGACAAAGCCATGTGTCCAGAATACAAAGAACCTATAGGTCATATAGCAAGAAGACAAACCAATAAAGATAATATTTTACCAGATACTTCACTTTTAGGAAGACATATGACTGTCCAGTCAACCCATGTAAAGATGCGCAACATCATTAGTCGTCAAGGAAATGCAAATGAAAACTATGATGAAACAGCATTTGACACCCAGTAGAATGCCTGGGATAAAAAGTGGGCATAGCCCTGGCTGGTGTAGCTCAGTGGATTGAGTGTGGGCCTGTGAACCAAAGGTTCGCCAGTTCGATTCCCCATCAGGGTGCATGCCTGGGTTGCAGGCCAGGTCAGGACCCAGGAAGGGGTGTGCGTGAGGCAGCCACACACTGAAGTTTCTCCCCTTCCCCTCTAAAAATAAATATTTTTCTTAAAAAGTGTGCATAACCACTGTTAGTAAGGATTGGCGATGTTAGAAGCCTCCTACATTGCTGGTGGGATTATAAAATAGTGCAGCCTCAATGGAGAACAGTTTGGCATGTCTTCAAAATGTTAAACGCCGTTACTGTATGACCCATCACTTCCATTCCTTGAAAACATAAACAAATGATGTATATAATAATTCACATCTGAATTGATAAACATATTGTCACTTAGCCCTATAATGGAATAGTACTCAGCAGTAAAATATAACTAATGACACACACAATAGCATGGTGAAATCTCAAAGACATTGTAAGTCCAAGAAATCAGACACACAAGAGTAGACAGTGTATGACTCCCATCTATAAAATTCTAAAACAGTCTGTAACAACAACATCGGTGCTACCTGTGCCAGTGGATGGGAGAGCGATTCACTGTCCGCAGGACTGTAAATAATCTGTATCTTGGTGGCAGTTCCTTGACTGTTACTGACTGACCACCCTTCATATGGACCCAGGTTGCTGTATGTACATTGTACCTCAGTAAATCTGATTGAAAATACCCAGGAAAGCAGGGACTTTTGGGAAACAAGAGCTGCAGCTCCAAGTGAGTGCTAACAATAGTAATAGTAATTGCTCATTTTTAGAACTACAGACTAATAGGAGGTAGCCAATCTTCTAAGCCTTTTATTGCATTAGATTATAACCCTGTGAGGAAGATAATATTATACCCCCTATAGTTAAGGCAACTACAGTTTGGAATTTTTAAGTAGTTTGCCCAAATTCACATAGCTAGTAAATGGTGGAGCTTCATTTGAGACAACTGGCACGTGTGTGGCAGATCTCAGTAAGATGATGTGTGTGACATACAGTAGAGGGTCTTTTAAAATTAGCTGTTCAAATACAAAAAATACACACGACCTTTGGTTGACACATTTAAAAGATTTCTTGCCCCTCTCCAAAAAACAGTTTTAAAATGCCACCCCTAATTTGAGGGGAAAACAATTTTATAAAAATGTTAGTATGTTATACATGTTTAAATTATTAGTGTAAATTAAAGACTTGCATCAAAAAGCAGGGACCTTAGTACACTTAATTTATCTCATGCCGTTTTTGTGCTGTTACTATCAATTACTTAAATTTCTTTGTATTGCTTAAAGGCTGCAGTGCCTCTGCCCTCGGACTGGGCAAGAGAGCCAGAGCCCCCCCGCTCCCCTCCCGTTCCCCGGTCCCCCGCTCCCCTCCTGTTCCCCGGTCCCCCGGTCCCCCGGTCCCCCGTCCCCCTGGTCCCCCTGGTCCCCCGTCCCCCTGTCCCCCTTGCGCCCTGCGCTGTCCTAGCGGCAGGAGCTGCCCCAGAGGCTCCTGGGAGTTGTAGTTCAGGTCTGTTCTCCGTCTCCCTGACGTGTTTCCTGTGCGTCCCTGTCAGCTGCCATTGGCTCCGCCAAAGGCCTCGGGGCGGTGTCCCGCAACCGGCGGTGTTCTCCCGTCGCTAGTCGCAGTCACCCAAACTGCAGTGGGCTGTTCCCGTCTTTCCCCGAGGGGTGTCACGGAAGCGCTCGGGACGGGCGCCTGAAAGTCAAGAGCCAGGACCCAGTCGATCTGGCCGCAGGTCCGTAGGTGGAGGCGGCCAGTCTTACCCAGTTCCCTGCCGCCCATTCAGGGATCCGAGGAGCCGACGCTCCGAACCCGTCCTTTACGGGCAGCTGATGGTACCGACTAGTCTGGCCTCCCTGCATCCCGCCCGCGTTCGTGGCTGGGGCGGAAGTGGGGAGCCCAGCGTCCGCCTCGGTAGGCCGCCCCCGTGGGGCTTGGACGGCGCGGGGATGGCCACCAGGGTCCGCACAGCTGCCACCTGGGTGAGTCGGGTTTTCTCTCCTTTGTGCAAAGCTGTCCCCGAAGCTGAAGTGTATGCCTGCTAGCTCTTCCAGGGTGATGGAAATGTCATCTCCTGATGGCATGATTGTTGCAAAACTATCAAGTTACTAAAGGTCATTGGGGTTAAAAATTACTCTTCTCATAGAAACTTCATTGAGATATAAATGATATACCATATGATCTATCCGTTTAAAGTATAGCATTATGCCGCGGCTGGTGTAGCTCAGTGGACTGAGTGTGGGCCTGCGAACCAAGGGGTCGTGGGTTTGATTCCCAGTCAGGGCACATGCCTGGGCTGTGGGCCAGGCCCCCAGCTGGGGGCGTGTGAGAGGTAACCATGCATTGATGTTTGTCTCCCTCTCTTTCTCCTTCCCTTCCCCTCTCTCTAAAAATAGATAAAGTTTTTATCATACAGTCAGTACAGTAGCCCCCCGCCTCACTCTGGTGGTGCTTTGGGGTCATTAAGTAAAATAAGAGTTAATTCAACACAGTGGCTGTGATGCCACTGCAGCCCACAGTGTGCACACGCTGGCAAAGGGGTCGTTTGTGTCCTGGGTGTAAAAGCGTTGTAAAGGGCAGGATTTTATCGCACTACTTAGAACACTTTACAATTTAAAACTCATAAATTGTTTTCTTTGTGGAATTTTGCATTTAATGCTTTTGGACCATAGTTTACCACGGAAAGTGAAACAGCAGATGAAGGGCGGCAACTGCCTTCACAGAGCTGTGCAGATATTACCACGATCTGATTCCAGAAAACTCGCTGCTGAGAGAAACCTTTCTCTTGGCCAGATACCTAGGACTGGAATTTCTGGGTAATGTAGTAACTCTGTGTTTAACATTTTGAGGAACTGCCAAAGTGGTCCGAGGTGGCTATTCCATTTTGCCTTCCTAACTGCAACGACAGTTGTAACCGTCATTCCCTGTAGTGTACATACAACGCTGTTTAAATGCCAACTGCTGCTGTGTAATGGTGCGCTCAGACAGTCCTCACTTTCACCCCTTCCACTCCATTTCTCTCCTCCAGAAGGAACCACTTTTACAGTTTCTAGTTCTTTTCAGTGATTCTTTTGGAAATATAAGCAGGGCACACACACTCACACACCCCCTGACCTGACGCATTGCAAACCTTTGTGAGGAAGCCCATGTTTCCGCCTCAAGCTGTTTCCTAGAGCTCAACATGCCTTGTGTCATGTGTACATGTTGTATTTTGTTAAGAAAATTTCTGGGATAAGATATCGCTGGATGCTCCCCTCTTTATATCTCCCATTCCCCCTCCCCTTCTGTCATTATTTCTTAGATCCTCTTGTTCTTTTTTTTTTTTCCAAATCCTCACATGAAGATGTGTTTACTGATTTTAGAGAGAGAGGAAGGGACACACACACACACACACACACACACACACACACACACATTGATGTGAGAGAAACATCCATCGGTCGTCTCCAGTACACACCCTGACCAGGGATGAAACCCGCAACCTTTTGGGGCATGGGGACAGCGCTTCACCCAACTGAACCACCCGGCCAGGGCAGACCCTCCTGTTCTTGCACACCCACGGCACTGTGAGGTCACTTTGTGACTATATGGGAATATAGGTCCTAGTTGCCTGCAACTCTGAGCTTGAGAAACATTGATCAGAGTCCACTCAAGGGAGGTACTCTCCTGTTGGGGATGAGCATTTATTTACTGGTGACTTTGGAGACCTGCAACGGGTGGCCCATCAGGATCTCCCATCGTTTCCTGCACTTCCTCTGCTGGGAACTGTTCTCTGCGAGGAGACCTGTCATCTCGGTTTTGTTTGTTGGAGGGGTCTGGGCTGTTTCTGACCTCTTGTTTTTATTGGGAGTTTTTGGGAGATTAAATAATGACACTGCTGCCCTGATCTCATCCTGTTCTCAATGTTTTAACAACAAAAAGTAACAATCAGTGGGAGAGGCGAAGTGAAGTTATTCATGAGCATCTGAATAGTGAGAGAAGGAACTCTCACTGAAACAGACTGTTTCATTCCAAATCCTTGCTTGTGCACTACCCCCCCCCCCCCCCAAAACAGTGTTTACTTTTGAGCATCTGGCGTCTGCTTCTTATTTAAGTGGCTGCCCAAGGTTGTCTTGACTCAGGGTGGTCGTTGTGCTTGTGGGGTCCCTGGGGCCCTCTCAGAGCCAGGGGCAGGGAGACTGTCTTCCGGTGCCAGGTTTCCCACTTTTTATGTGTCTCACTTCTGCCGCACAGTGGCACTGACCACAGTCTGCAGACTGCCCATCCTGGCCTCCTGCAAACGTGTTCTCTGTCAAAAGAGGCCAGGATTGGGGCCCGGTGGATGTACGCTCGGTAAAGTGGTTTGATCTTGAGTCTACAGGTCCTACCCCTTCAGGAGGGAGAATCAGAAAGCTCCGAGGTCAGGAACCTGTTGTGGGTCAAGGGACCCCTGACTGGAGGCCTTTTCCAAGAGAACACCAGCAGAGGCAGAAGAGTCACCGGACAGAGCAGGTCCCATACTGGCTGTTTACTTCCCAGGAACAGCCGAAAACCACCAGGTTCCAGGTGAGTTGTTTATCGATGCCAGCTTCTTTATTAGTTCTATTCGTTCATTTATTTGTGTGATTTTTTTGGTGGGCAGAGGGGTGTTCTGAACTTGAAGGGTCAAGTTCTTCACTCCCAGTCTGCGGCCTGCTTGTCATGATGATTCCTGTGAAGTCTCCGTCTGCCTTTCTTTCCATGTTTCCCGCTTTCCCCATACTCAGTTTCCATCTCCTTTTCCACCTCCCCCAGAATTAGTTTGTATTTTATGGATATTCTCTTGTTTATGTGTTTATAAAATGTGTTTTGTTGTTGCTGTGCATGTATTTTTAGTTCCCACTCCCTCCTCCCACAGCCCCTGGCAGCTCCTATTCTGCATTCTCTCCCTGTGGTTCCTGCTACTCGGGACACTGCCGGTCAGTACACTCACAGAGCAGGTATCTCTTCGGATCGGGCTGCTTTCACTTGACAAAATGTCGATGAGGTGTACCCATGATGGAGTGTGTTGCATAATTTCACTCTTTCTAAAGGCTGCATGACCTTCCTTTGTGTGTATGTATCGCACTTACTCATTCCGTTGACGAACACGGGGACTGCTTCCGCATTTTAGCTGTCGTGAGCAGCACTGCTACGAACACAGACGCGAGTGTCTCTAAAAGACCCTGCTTTTAGTCCTTTCAGTATAGACCCAGATTTCCCCCCAACAGTGCTTTTGTTGCCTCCCATAAATTTCGGTATGTTGTATCTGGTTTTCATCAAGTCTAAGTGTGTACTGATCTCCCTTTTCACTTCTTTGATCCATTGGCTGTTTAACTGTTGGAAAACCTCCCCCCGTACTGCTTCCCACAGCAGCTACTCAGTTCAGTGTTCCCACCAATGTATTTCTGTTTTCTATGTCTTCTTTAATTTCTTCCAGGAAGGTTTTCTAGTTTTCATTCTATAAGTCGTTTTACCTCCTTGGTTAATTTATTAATTCCTAAGTGTTTTATTTTTGTAATGCTATTATAAATGGAATTGTTTTCGTAATTTGCTTTTCAGACTGATAATTGTTAGAGTACAGAAATACCACTGCCCTGGCTTTTGGCTCAGTGGATTGGGCGCCGACCTTCAAACCAAAAGGCTTTGAGGTTGATTCCCAGTCGGGGCACATGCCTGGGTTGCGGGACAGGTCCCCAGTTGTGGGAGTGTGAGAGGCAACCAATTGATGTTTCTCTCCCTCTCTTTCTCCCTCCTTATTTCCTCTCTCTGAAAATAAATTTTAAAAATGTAAAAAAAAAAGTCCTGGCTGGTATGGCTCAGTGGATTGAGTGCTGGTCTGTGAACCAAAGGGTCACAAGTTCGATTCCCAGTCAGGGCACATTCCTGGGTTGTGGGCCAGGTCCCCGGTGGGGGTATGCAAAAGGCAACCACACACTGATGTTTATCTCCCTCTCTTTCTCTCTCCCTTCCCCTCTCTAAAATAAATAAAATCTTTAAAAAAAAATGTAAAAAAAAAAAAAGAATCTTGTCTTTAAAAAAAATACAATTGATTTTTGTGTGTCGACTTTGTATCCTGCTACTTTGCTGAATTCATTTGTTCTGTTTTTTGTTTGTTTGTTTTGGTGGAGTCTCTAGTTTTATAAATATAGGATCATAGAATCTCTGAACAGAGATAACTTCACTTTCTTTACAGTTTGTATACCTTCTCTTTCTTCTCTCGCCTGATTGCCCTGGCTAGAGCTGCCAGCCCCATGCTGAGTAGAAGTGGGGAAAGCAGGCATCCTCGCCCTTTTCCTGATCTTATATGGAAAGCGCTCCTTCCTTCACCATCGAGAGTGATGTTCACTGTGGGCCTTTAGTGTGGCTTTTGTTATGTTGAGGCACTTTTCTTCTATTTCTAGTTATTGAACGTTTTTATCATTAAATGATATTGAATTTTGTCACTTTTTAATTGTTTTTTGAAAGATTTTACTTGTTTTTAGAGAGAGGGGAAGGGAGGGAAAAAGAGAAGGAGAGAAACTACTGGGGACCTGGCCTGCAACCCGGGCACGTGCCCCGACTGGGAATCGAACCGGAGACCCTTTGGTTCTCAGGCTGGCACTCGATCCTCTGGGCCCCACCAGCCAGGGCAGATTTTGTCATTTTTTTCTACAGTGAGGTGGTTATGTTTTTTTGTTTTTTTGTTTTCCAGTTTGGTCATAGTGTATAATTTTTTAAACATGCTGTTGAATTTGATTTGCTAGTATTTTACTGAGGGTTTTTTTTTTTTTAAGGCCAAAGGTTAAAGACAGATTTTTTTTAATTGATTTGAGAGAGAGAGAAACATCAGTTGGTTGTTCCACTGATTGATGCATTCGTTGGTTGATTCTTGTGTGGGCTCTGACTGGGGATCGGACCCACAGCTTTGGCGTATCTGGACAGTGCTCTAACCAACGGTGCCACCCAACCGGGGCCAATACTTTGCATAATATTTATCTTTTAAAATCTGTTGAGCCTTATTAATCTGTGACCTAACATATTGTTTATCCTGGAAAATGCTCCGTTTCAAATTGAGAAGAACTGATATGCTGTTGTTGGGTAGAATATTTTGTGTACGCATCTTTGGATCTAAAATGAGTCTCATCCTGGCTGCTGTGGCTCAGTGGACTGAGCACCCGCCTGCAAACCAAAGGGTCACCGGTTCTATTCCCAGTCAGGGCACATGCCTGGGTTGCAGGTCCAGTCCCCAGTGGGGGGGCGCATGAGAGGCAACCACACACTGATGTTTCTCTCTTTCTCCCTTCCCCTCTGTTTAAAAATAAATAAATAAAATATTTTAAAATAAATCAATAAAATGAATCTCTTGTAGACAGCATGTAGTTGAGATAGAGAGAAAGAAAGAAATATTGATTTGTTGTTCCACTGATTTATGCTTCCAGTGGTTGATTCTTGTATGTGCCTGCACCGGGGATTGAACCTGCAACCTTGGCGCTTCGGGACAACGCTCCAACCAACTGAGCTAGCTGGCCAGGGCCTATTCCTTCCAGCGTTAACGCATCTTCTCTCACAGTGGTTGCTTCTGTAGTACCCTTTCCCAGACTCCACCTGACACCTTCCAGCAGCATTGCTCTGTGCCCCTCATGTTATTCTGTTGTTTCATCCTCACCTCTTTGACGCCGGTTGCGTTTGTATGTATTTAACTCTGCTTTCCTCTCTGAGATGCTGAATGCTTCCTGGGAGCAGGCTGTAGATCATCCATTTTTATATCACCTGCACCTAGTTGAATACCTAGCAGCTACATTCAGTAACTGCTGCAGAAGTAGGGTAACCAACCACCCATGTTTGCCTGCAACTCTCCGTGTCTAGGAGACTCCTCCCGCCCTGGACAAGCTGGGACAGTTGGTTACCCTGTGCATGTGGCTCCCAGGATAGCTTGAACATTTGAAGACACAGGCATTGCTTTATTACAGTTCCCATTTTTGTTCTTTGAAGATGCTGCATTTCTTACCACACCCTTATGAACTAAAAGATTATGACTTGCTGAGAGTTCAGGTGCTGGTGATCATTTTTTAGGAATAAAGTATTGTTTTAATTAAGGTATGTTCATTGTTTTTTGGTTTTGACGTAATGCTGTTGCATACTGAATGGACTTCGGTGTGGTGTAAACATAACTTTATATGCACTAGGAAACCACAGCATTGATGTGACTCTTCATGGTGATACTTGCGTCATTGCAGTGGTCTGTGGGGTGTGCCTGTGTGTGTCTCATGAGCAGCTTTTTGCCTGCTCTGCTGTGCCCATGTTGTACTCTGTGTGTCCTTCTGTCTTGGCTTCTTTGACTCCCTCTTGGATTTGTCTGTGGTTAACTTTGCTTTCCTGTACATTGTTGGACACTTGTGGGCAGGTATTTGTTTCACCCGCTGTACCTCACTGAACACCTGGTACCTGATATTCTTATATGTTGAGTGAAAGACTGACTAGTAGAGCACATATTGATGGGAAGATTTTCAATGAATTTTTGCTTTTATTGCAAAGTAGAATGTAATTGATGGAAACCCCAAGAAGCAATCTGGTGTTGCCCACAAACTCAGTCAGGTAATGTATAACTGGATGGGAATATGCCATTTCAGGGGTCACTGTCATTCATGGATGTGTTTGTGCACTTTACCTGGGAAGAGTGGCGGCTACTGGACCCAGCTCAGAGGCCCCTGCACAGGAGTGTGATGCTGGAGAACTACAGCAACCTGGCATTCCTGGGTGAGCACTACTGCCCCGGGGGGGGGGACCGCATGGTTGCCAGGCTGCTTCCTGGCTGCTTTAAGCTAGGAGGTGGGGGTGGAGCTTTCTTAAAATACTGAGTGATTTTAGACTTCTATGCAGAGGCCAGGTTCTCTAAGTCTCCCTTCACCGTCAGAGTATGCTATTTGAATGGTGCTTATTTAGCCAGAATACAAAAGGGCAGCTTCATCATGCTGCCTCTTAACCAGATTGTTCTCATGTCTGCAGTAACCCTGAACCCTAGGCAGCTTTGGTCAAGGTTGTCTGTGATTTTCTGTTCACAGGGTACCAGCCCACCAAGCCCAGTGCCATCCTCTGGTTAGAATACGGAGAGCTGTGGATGATACAGGCCCAAGTTCCAAGTCCAGACCGTTCAGGTGACTTAGATGTTTTCCTTTTTATTTAGAATCGGTGTGAATTCTGAAGTGCTGTGCACCTCATGCTTGTACTTCTTGTCTCACCTGTAAGCATTCTGTCTTAGTTACTCTCCTCTCTGGCTTTCTTAGTCTTGTTTTCCTTTTCCATGCATCTTGATGTGACTTTCATATCCCTTCAACTTTCTTTCTGTTTTGTAAATATATTTTTATGGCCCTTACACTTAAATTCCATGATGGCAGCTCCAACTTCCTTCCTCCTCCCTGAAGCCACGCCTTCCATGTTTCCCCATGGTAGTCACTGTGATGTCCTCGCTGCCCTGGTGAGGTGCATTCCTGCGTCGTTGATAGCGTCAGTTTTCCTGTCTGAAGCCTTCCCCCATCCCCTTACCCAGGCAGCACCCCACTGCACCTCCTTGCACACCACACACTCGATGGGCTTCTACACATGCTTCATTGGCTGCTCCTGCTGTTTCCTCTGAGCCGAGAGGAGTTTCTTTTTATATTTGCCATTTGCCTCATATATTGTAACTTATAAAAGACTTCCATTCTGAAGATTTAAGCTGTGTTTTCTCTATTGGTGATTGACAGGCCATCACCCTTTCATCTGCTCTTTGGTGCTGGGAGTGATTGGTCCGCAGGGTGTCTGCCTGATGGAGCCACTCCTTTGTCTCATGTTCAGAAACTGGAACCGTCTCTTCCCTGCTCCGTAGCCACATCCTGCCTCCTCACTGTTCTCACTGTTGCTTGTTCGTCCTGCTGTGCTCCTTGTTCTTCTGGGGCCTGGGGAGTTAGCGTCAGTGCTCATTTTTCATCTTGCCCATTTTGCCCTCTTTACCCGTTATGCAAACCTCTTAAAGTCAAAACAGCCTTTAATTGTCATCACTTGCCTATGCCTGTCTTCACTGTTGGTTTTGCTTTGTTTTCTCCAGTGTCCAGGAGTTTGGGGACATTTATCCTTCAGATTTGACTTACATTCAGATCTGATCTCTGAACGTGCAACAGTAACCTCATGACATGGCATTTTTAAGGCAATTTTATGTTATACTAGGAGCATATTATTATTTATAACATGTTTTCATTTCTAGATAAAGCCTACGAAATTAATGTTCACGTGGAATGTTGTCAGGAAAATCAGGACAAGCTGGGAAGTATGTCAAATTGCCGTGAGTGTCCTGCATTTGGAAAACTATGTCTTCTTACCTCAAATTGTATTTCTACAAGACAAAAGCTTTATAAATGTAGCACATGTGGAAAGAGTTTGAAATATAACATAGACTTCCATAGCAATTATGTTGGAAAGAACCCTACTGGTTTCTATGCACAAAGGGAGTCATTCCTCCATTCTACACATGAACGAACCCTTTTTGAAATAAAATACTGTGAAAGCAATGGATCTGGGAAAATTGTTGATAGGAAGCCACAAATCATGTGCCAACAAATCTGTGTGGGAGGAAAGCCCTTTGAATGCAGTTACTGTGGGAATGTGTTCAGCAGCAAGTCATGCCTTGTCAAGTGCATCAGCGAGCTCATGCAGAGGTGGCACCCTGCAAGTGTGATGGATGTGCCAAAGACATCAGCCCCAAGTCCTACCTCAGTGAACACCAGAGAAGTCACACAGGAGAGAAAGTATCTGAATGCAGTGAATGTGGGAAAGCTTTCCATTTCGGTTCACGACTTGTTATACATCACGGAACTCACACAGGAGAACATCCTTGTGAAAGCTGTGAATGTGGGAAAGTCTTCAGTAGGAAAGACCAGCTTGTTTCACATCAGAGAACTCATTCAGGTCAGAAACCCTATGGTTGTAGTGAATGTGGGAAAGCTTTTGATTTGAAGTCACAGCTCATTATACATCAAAGAACTCATACAGGAGAGAAGCCCTGTGAATGCAGTGACTGTCGGAAAGCCTTTAGTACAAAGTTGAACTTTCTGGTACATCAGAGAACCCATACAGGGGAGAAACCTTATGGTTGCAGTGAGTGTGGGAAATTCTTTACTTTCAAGTCACAGCTCATCATACATCAGGGAGCACACACTGGGGTAAAACCCTATGGATGCAGCCAATGTGAAAAAGCCTTTAGTTTGAAGTCACAGCTCATTGTCCACCAGAGAAGTCACACAGCTGTGAAACCCTACGGGGGCAGCAAGTGTGGGAAAGGCTTCAGGAGCAAGTCATACCTCGTTATACATATGGGGACTCACACAGGCAAGAAACTGCATGAATGCCAGGAATGTGGGAAATCCTTCAGTTTCAATTCACACCTCATCGTGCCCCAGAGGATTCACACAGGGGAAAGTCCTTATAAATGCAGTGAGTGTGGGGGAACTCTTAATAGGAAAGATCATCTCACTTCATGCCAGAGAACTCGTGCAGGGGAGAAACCTTATAGGTGCAGCAAATGTGGAAAAGCCTTTAGTAGCAAGTCATACCTCATTGTACACATGAGAACTCATTTAGGAGATAAACCATATGAATGTAACAAACGTGGGAAGGCCTTTATTTGGAAGTCACTAATCATCGAACACGAATGAACTCATGCAGGGGAAACCCTTACGAATGCAGTCAATGCGAGAAATCCTTTGGTGGAAAACTGCGGCTTATTGTACATCAGAGAATGTACACGAGAGAGAAACCCTGTGGATGCAGTGAGTGTGACAAGGCCTTCATTAGGAAATCTCAGCTGATTGTACATCAGAGAACTCATTGACGGGAGAAACCCTATGGATGTAAAGAATGTGGAAAAGCCTCTCAGAAGTCAGTTCTCCGCGCACATCAGAGGACTCACACAGGAGAGAAACCCTGGCACTGCACTGAATGTGGGAAGGCTTTTTGTTGGAAGCCACAGCTCATTATGCATCAAAGAACTCATGCAGATGAGAAACCTCTTGACAAATTGAATGTAAGAACCTTTCTCTCAAAAGTCAGTTCACAGGAAGTAACCAGCAAGTTCATAGAGAAAAGAAACTCCATAAATGAAATCATTTTTTACACCAGAAATCTCATACTGAATAAAAACCCTGTGAATGTACAGCATGTGGAAGGACATCCACAGAAAGCTGTTTTTAGTTTTTTATTTATTTTAGACGAAAGGGAGAGAGAAACATTTGTTGTTCCAAATATTCACGTGTTCATTGGTTGGTTGTTATCTGTTCCCTGCCCAGGGTTGACTGCAATGCTAGCATAGTCGGTGGGGGGGACACTAACTGAACTGCCTGGCCAGGGCCCCGAAAGGTGTTTTTTAAGTCCATAGTTTATTAAACACTGGGGTTTTAATGACAGAAAATTTCTACTCTGCATAGCAATACTCTTAACAAATGCAGATTTTTACTACAATAAAGTGACTTATTAAAAACATTTTAATAATAGAAACAACTTCTATTATTTGTTCTCTTTGTGGGTGGGCCTAGCACTACCTCTTTAGTGGCATGCATTGCTATGGTGCACATTTCTGACTGGGCAAGATGCTCTGATGTCTTTGAAGACTCAGAATCCGTCACAGCATACCACTCAATGTGCTCTGCCAAGGGGTGGAGTTTTTCACCAAGGTAGGCTGGAGTACTAGATGTTAAAATTTTAATGCACTCCTTAAGTACAGAAGAGCAAACCGAGATCTTGTTTTCTGTTTTTATCTTTCAATTATTAATTAGTTCATTCTATATTGATTACCCAGTATAGCTTTAGCTATTGTCATTTTTTTAAATCCTTACCTGAGAGTATGTTTATTGATTTTAGAGAGAGGAAGAGAGAGAAACATCGATGTGAGAGAAAAACACCAATCAATTTGCTTCTGTATGTGCCCTGGCTGGGGATTGAACCCCCAACCTAAGGATGTGCCCTGACCAGGAGTTGAACTGCAGCCCTTTAGTGCACAGGATGATGTTCCAACCAAGCAATCTGTCCAGGGCACAGTTGTCATTTTCAGTTCTAGGTTCCTTGTGGTATTTTTGGAATACACTTAAGTGGTGCTGAAACATGGTTGTAGTGTCAGGGTGGTGAGAAATCGTTTTGCCAGGTGCTTACTTACAAAGTTTGTTTGCTTCACAACCTCACCAGTTTCCTTATGTGAATGTGCAGGATGAATGTGGAAATAGTTGGGTCCCTGACGGTTAGATCAGCACCATCTTGGAGGGATGTGAGGATTCAAAACTGCAGGTGTTTCTGAAGCACCCTCTGCTTTGTACTCTCTACTTCTTGAGGGAATCTGTCTCCTGTTTCTCCCTTAAAGGAGATATTTAATAATTTCTGAGTGACCAGTCTTTATTGTTTTCAGCTCATTATATAGGATATAATCTCAAGATACCTGGGATGAAGAATGATGATTCACAGAAGGGAAGAGAAAGCTTGGATAAAGAAATAATTTCAGATATTTGCTAAAGGATATCCCCTAAATCTGGGAACTCTCATGAATATGTATTTTGTCATTGATGTACTAGTGAAGGTACACACAGTAAGAATAAGCACATAAGGGCTTTACTGCTACCCACGGTCAATTAGATTTTAAAAGTTGCACTGTGTGATGCAAATCCACATGAAACCTTGAAGACAGTATCAAATACTATAGGGAAGTGTAGTGCTAGATTCGGTTTTAATCTTAAATACAATGGAAAACTTACCAGATATTTGAAACTTAGCAGACATTATTAATAGATGAACAATCAGTAAATAAAACAGAACTTACATTAAAAATTGAATCTCTGGTGTGAAAATCTACCTAGTCCTTCCAACCCGTCCCCAGCCCCAGAAGACAAAGAGGTCCATTTTCTTTGCAGTTGAGTGTAATTATGCTACTGAACCATGCATAAATGGGAATACAAGTTGTTGAGAGGGTCCAACGGGAAGGTTCTTCAGAAGGAAAACAACTGGGAGATGCCTGCTAGTGTCCTGTCATCTTCCTCTTCCATATGCAGCACGTCCTCGAGTCAGAGATCATGTTGAGGAGGAAGCCAACTGCAGAATGCCCTGGGAAGAGTGACGTGGCTCTCTGATAATGACAGAACCCCTAGAGCCACCACCTACCACCAATGTCTGGGTATGTTTTACGCGAAAGAGAAGTAAAGGGCCTTGTTTCAGCCATGTTTGGGTTGGGAGACTTGTTTCTGTTACATGCAGCCGAATCTGATCCTACTTCAGGGTGTTTGGAAGACAATAGTAGAAAATCATTTCATAAAAAATAACCACACTGCCAGGTAAAGAAAAGCCCTGTATTATCAACATGTGTAGAAATTTAAATCAGGACTAGAAATGAACCCCTTTACCTCCTTCAAAGAGTATGTTCGTAAAAATGACTAATGCCGTGCATAATGGTAAAACAATGGATGTGTACCTTTAAATTAAGAAAATTACAAGGATGCTCGTTACTTTTATTGAACAGTGTAATGGAAGTTGTAGCCAAGGTGTGAAAACAAAAAGTTACAAGGAATCTGAGGTTGATTCAGAAACAAAAAAATTTCCAATTTTATACCTAACAGTTGTGTTCTAGTTCAACAAACTGGGTAAGCTACAAAATCAAGAAACCCAAATAAAACACTAGAAAGTAAGGAACATTCTATATAAGAAAAATGTTGCACCCTTTGTAACAGTATGGGCGGACCTGGAGAACATCATCCTAAGTGAAATAAGCCAGTCAGAGAAAGACAAATACCTTATGATTTCACTCATATCTGGAATCTAATGAAAAAACTGAACTAAACAAGCAAAATTGAGACAGAGTCAGCAGGACGACAGCTAAGGGTTGGGGGAGGTCAGAGGGTGGAGGGAGGGAGCAAAAAGGGAAGAGGACTCGTGCACGTGGACAGTGATTGCAGGGGGTAGAATATGGGGACTAAGTGGTAATGGAAAAAATACAGTAAAACGCTAAAGAGAAGTCATCAAATATTCATAAATTAGGCTGTCGGAAAAAAATGTTGCTGCTCTCATCCCTGGTGCAACTGCGCAAGAGAAGAGGGCCTGCGGAGTAAAGGACAGTGACACACAGACCACAGTTGCCTGTGGATGGGCGTGACAGCCCAGACTCCCCGACAACCCCACCACAGGGGTTTCCAGCCAGCTCTTTCCCATGGTGCATCATGCAACCCTTACAGATAGTGCGATAAGTGCAATGTTGGTAGAGAAAGCTGAGAAAGGATTGTGCTGAGGTGCCCACGTCCTCTCAAGTGCAAGGCAGATACTGTAAGGCAGGAAGGTGGACAGTACAACCATTGAAAGAAATCTCTGAGAAGTCTACTTTCAGGCTGAAGGATGAGTAAAGAACTCCCCTGCCACCCTCCCATGTGAATGAAAACCACCCCAAGGCACGCAGGACTTTGTACCAGATATGGCAGAAGGGGCAGGAGAGCTGACAGGGTCTCCTCCAAGGCATTGTAGGTCTTCGCAGGGCTAAGGGGTTGGAGGTCACAAGAACTAGAAAGCAAGGGGACCTGTGTGTCCCAGAAAGTGGGCAGGCTGTAAGGCAAGGAGATATTTCACATTTCACACTGCCAGAGCTGGCGGTTTGGCTTTGAGCACAGGCTGATCTCAGACAGTTCCATGTTCTGACCCTAGGCTCTGCTGAGGGAAACATCTTGATCCTGCCCTCAAAATAGTTGAAAGAAGAGGTGCGATCTAAGTCGAGCCCAAAACCGCACTGAAGCCCAGGCCGGCTTGAGCACAGCTGAGGCTGATCTTACCCAGTATTATGGCTGACATTGGAAAATGCGCACCCGTTAATAGAGATAAATACATACCCAGGGCAAAAAAATAAAAAAGGAATAAAGAGATTATATATAAATTATGAAGGCTTCATTTCACCAAAGAAACCCTAAGAGAGTGTGCACAAAACTGAAGTTCCAAAATCATGCAAAAACTGAGCTGAAAGGAATGTACTCTTACCATTTTAGTTGGACACATTTATTTCTCAGTAACTGGGAGACCAAATCCCAGCAAGGCCATAGATGAACTGAGTAATGCCATCCACAGAGTGGAGCTAAGACATTTCTAGAATATTTAACAACAGATTACACATTTGTTTTTGTTATGAATCAAATTGACATTTCTCTCCTCTAAAAATAAATTTAAAATTTTTAAAAAGATAAAAGTCATATAATAGGCAAAAACATTTGACAATTTAAATGATATGGACAGACTTCTTGAAAAAACAAACCTAAAACTAAGAGCAAAAAAATAATTAAAAAAATTGAATCCAAATTTGAAAACTTTTCCACAACAAAAGCTTGAAGCCTGGATGACTTCACTAGTGAATTCTTCCTGACAGTTAAAGAAGAAATGATTCCAATCCTATAAAAACTTTCAGAGAATAGGAAAAGCAAAACAATCCTTCCCAGTAGTTTTAATGAGACCAGCATAACTGTGGTGCCAAAATGAGATAAACAGTTGAAAAAACAAAAATGTAGACATGTCTCTTTCATGAACAGAGATGCAAAAATCCTAAACAAAAAAATCAGCAGCCTGAATCTAGTGATATGTAAAAATTGTATCATGATCACGTGTGGTTTATTCTATCCATGCAAATATGATTTAATTAAAAACACTTCCACTGCAATTTCAAAATAAAGGAGAAAAACCTAGTCCAGAGACAGAAAAAACAGTTGATGAAGGTAAACTTTAATTTATTCAAAGCAAAAAATATTAAAATTACTAAGATGAACCCCATACCTCATATGATAACTTACCACATGTAATTCAATGAATTTTATGATCCTAATTCGTTGTTATTAAGTCACCTTTTTGTTTGGCATTCACTGAACACTAAATGTCCCAGATAAGATGTTATTGTTTACCAACATTGTCTTATGGTAGCCTCCTACCCCCTCTGAGCGGGGTTTCCCTTCCCTTGTTATTAATGAGGAAAGATTGAAACAGTTTCCAGAGTTCCTCCACCATTAAGTGGCCTCCTTTAACTCTCGGACTGAAAGCCTGCATTCCTAACTTCAGCACAGAACTACTTGTATTCCTAAGTATCTAAATCAGGACAAAGTCTTCATAAGCTCCTAGTGTAATAAAGGCCTAACTTCCAAGGAAAGGTCATGAGCCGCGGCGAGTTGTAAATCCAGGCTGCCTTTCCTCTTTTACACCTAACGCGGTTGTCAGCACATCTAAAGCAGTTTCTTAGATACTTTGATGTTTTAGGTTCCACCGGCTCAGTTGGTGGTAACTGGGTAAAGACACGTCAGGAACGGTTTCACTGAACACAGAGTGGCTCAGAGAAAGGGGCCACTCGTCCGTTGCCAGAGGTGTTCCATGACCGCGGGGGAGCAGGGCGTTCCTGCGGGCAGCTTCTCAGTTCCTCTCGCACTGGGTCCGTCGTGTTTGCTCCCCTAACTTCGTTTTCTGTGTTTTCTTTTTTTCACGCCTCGGAGAGAATCTAAAAGTATCTTTTTATAAAAATCAGAAAACATGAATAAGGAAAAAAATTGCCTAATAAAAATAATATCACCCAGGGTCAACCAGGATTCAACATTTTGTTATATGTGCTTTTTCAAATGGGCTCCTACCACTCAAACTGCCTTGTAACTCGCCATTTTTATTGTACCACCTGTCACGATCCCGAGTCGGGCCTGTGAGCATTAAGTGTGATTATTTAGCAAATCTTCCACCAGCCGCTTGGATTGTTGCCAGATTTTCACTTGAACAAATGCTGAAATGTCTGTCTTTGTGCCTAAGTCTTTTGCATAAGCTCTGCAGTCAAGAGAATTTATTTTTGTTTCTAGTTAGACCTTGCCCACCCTTTAATGACCAGCTTGCAGCCTTCCTTCCTCTTGTCTCATTTCTGGAACACCGTCTAGCACGCTGGGTGGGGTAGCTCCCAAAGTGTGAACTGTACCGAAGACTATGCCTGAGCAGGACGTCAGGTTTCCCTCCGACTGGACCAGGGTCAACGAGCGCCCGGACCCCACCCTTCTTGCTGTTGGAGATGTCCCAAAGGCGCGCTGCCCGACGGTCGGGATCACGCAGAGGTCAGCCCGGCTCGGGATTCGGTTTGATAGGGATGTTCCCAGGTGCCACCCCCCGCCCCCCCTCGGTCCACCTAGGCTGGTGGCTTGGGGTCAGCCAAGGGTCACCGTTTCCTCTGGACCCGGCCTCTGGGCAGTGAGGGTGGTGGAGCTGCAGCCTCAAGACCTGCCAGCTCCATCCAGGAGCTGAGGTCTTGCAGAGCCAGGCTAGATGGCGCCTCCGAACGCCAGAACTTCTTGGCGCCCCCTGGACTGCATGGACCACGGGAACCGGGGGAGTCAGGCGGGGCCCTCGCCCGGATTGGCTGCAGCCTCGATACTTTGTAGCGACTGCACTTTCTGCGCAGCCGGGCAGTCTCGGCGGCGCCTCCCTGGAGCTGCGGGCGGAGCACGTGCACGCAAGGCCATCGCGGAAGTGGGACTGGGGGTGGGGGTGGGGGTTGGGGTGGACCCCGTGTCCTGAAGTGGATGCGGTGGGGCAGGACTTGGCCTCTGCAGCAAGCAGCGTGTGGTGAAAGGTACGTGGCGTCGGGCCCCAGCCAGGGGGGTATAGGGGTCAGGCCTCCGAGCAGAGCCACCTACCCTGCTCCTATCCGTTCCATCCCCACCCAGGGCCTGGTCCTCTCAGGGTCCGGTCCCGTCCCCAGGAGCCCGGCCCTTGGCCTCCTTCCCGCCTCTCCTAGAGCCTGTGGGGTCGGTGCTGGAAGAAACCCGGATCCTGAGCCTAGCTCTCCCCTTCCTGCCCTCCGTCGAACCCTTGCAGCCTCGGCTCCCTCAAGAACACGGGGTCTGGGCCTCCTGCCTATCAGGACAGGGTGAATCGCAGGGTCCGGATGAAGTGGCAGTGTAGGCGAGAGCGCGTCCTCGAGTGGGCTGGTGGGCGTGGAGCTGGGATGACCCGGGGGGCGGGGTGCAGACCCTGAAGCGAGCACTGCGCACGCAGATTTTTCACGACCTTAGTGGAAAGTTCGGCAGAATCTGCTAAAAGCTTAAATGTCCTATAGCACCTTGGCCCCCAGGAATATGGTCCACACAAATAAGGCCTTATCCTTGGAAAGCAGTCAGTAGCAAGTTGCCTAAACGTCTATGGCTGCAAGGCGGTTGAACACGTTACAGCCTCTCCTTTTTATGGTATACTTTGCAGGATGCATATGCGCCAGTACATGCCCTTGGTACTAGTCGGATCAGCCATCCCTTTGTGCTGTTAAAAATAGGTGTAGGGCCCTGGCTGGTGTGGCTCAGTGGATTGGGCCCTGCCCTGAGAACCGAAAGGTCGCTGGTTCGATTCCCGGTCAGGGCACATGCGTGCATTAAGGGTCAGGTGGTGCGAAGGGCAATCAGTCGATGCTTCTCTCCCTCTTTCTCCTTCCCCTCTCTTTATAGGGGGGAAATGAGGGAGAGAGGGAGAGAAACATCAGTGTGTGGTTGCCTCTCATGCGCCCCCTACTGGGGACCTGGACTGCAATCCAGGCCTGTGCCCTGACTGGGAATCCAGTCGGCGACCCTTTGGTTCACAGTCCAGTGCTCAGTCGACTGAGCCACACCAGCCAGAGCAGAATAATAAATAAAATATTTTTTAAAAAAATAGGTGTATGTATACATAGATTTGTATAAAAAGGAAACTTAAAGCTTTGAAATCCACTTGCTATAGCTTTCATGTGTTGGTGGGGCAGAGTGGGCTTTGTGATGTCATGAGTCAGTTCTCTTTGCTTGGGCACTGAAGCCAGCCTTCTGGGGTCCGATTACCTCAGGTCCCCACTTGTTGTCCTCACTTAGTGCCACCACTGAACGCAGCCGTTAGGGTGAGGGAGCCAGAGTTCCAGCATTGGTGGGCACAGGGAAGCTCAGCAAGGGTGTATTCTGTTGTGTAGGGTGTTTTTTTCTTTTCTTTTATAATTTGTGTGATTAGGGCAACCTTTAGCTCTTCATGCTTTTCAAATAATAAGTTTCAGTTTTTTAAAAATTCAACATAGTTAAAACCAGATGGTCCTTGTCCTGCTCCTGCAGGCCCCGTGGCTCCTCTTTGCAGGAATATAAACGGCCTCTGCCCAGCCTGTGGCCCAGGTGCCGCTAAAGGCTGGTAGAGGCCTTCGCATCCGTCTGGCAGATGCTGAGGAAATCGGATGAGCCCCTGCACATGGTCCCTGCCTCACTGAGTCCAGAGGGGGAGTGAAACAAAACGTTACCACCGTGTGTGTAAGAGCAGGTGGAAACAGGATGGTCAGAGGACCAGGGTGGGGCCTCCTCTCAGGGGATAGAGGGCAGGTGCAGAGGAGTGAGTGACAGCACCTTGCCCAGGAGGGGTGCAGAACCAGGGCATCGAGTTAGGGTTGCCTTTCTGCCTTTTCTCAGGCAAGTTCTCATTAGTGGCACCTTGCAAGGGTCTGTGGCAGGAGGGGCCCCTCAGAGTTGGTCTGAAGGTTGAGGTACAATCAGCCTGTCATCAGTGCTGGCCATTGTCATGACTATCACCTTTTTTATAGAGGTTGGCAACCGAACACAGGATGCAGAGTTTCTTGAAAATGCTGAGGGGGAGTGGAGGCACCAACCCACCCCTGGAGGAGCTGGTGACCCTCGCTGGCAGGCTGTGCCGGGACCTCCAGGACGACCTTGCCCAGGTGCAGCCCTTGGTCACAGCTGTGTTGGACAGCCAGCTTCGCCTCTACCTCCTTGATAATGAGGATGTGGCCCTAGTGTGTGCCCGTGTGCTGGTCCAGCAGGAGCAGCACCAGGCTGCCTGCCGACTGTTGGAGGTAGGACTGGTCTGGAGGGGGCGCGATATGGAGAGGGGCAGCAGCCACTACTGTCATGAGCAAGGTGGAATGCCCGGAATTCAGCAAGAACCTGGGGAGAGGTGCTATGGTCCACTCTCACTTTACCAAGTTCTAGTGTGACGGTCTGAGAAAAACATCCATTTATCAAATCCTTCCTGAGTGGTGGTCTTGGCCTGGAGGCCCGCATACCAGTCAATGAGCCCCCCAGTCAGACTGACCCAGGATCTCAGTCCCGCAACCGAAAGTGGGCAGTTGAGAACTCTGAAACCGAAACTGTCTTTGTCATCCTCACCCAGTGGCACTGGGAACCTGAAGTCATTTGGCCTCGAAAGCTAACCTGCATGGATGTGAAGGAATTTATGGTCTTTTTTTACAAAAATAATTTTTTTATTTATGTACATTTAGGGAGAGGGGAAGGGAGGGAGAAAGAGAGAGAGAGAAGGATTGACCGGTTGCCTCTTGCATGCAGCCCACCCATCAGGGACCCAACCCACAACCCAGGCATGTGCCCTGAGCAAAAATGGAACCGACTTGCTTTGTGGAATGATGCCCAACCACCCGACCCACACCAGTTGGGGCTATGGTTTTTATTTATCCACTTACTAGGACAGAGGTGCATTTTGCTGTCTAAATATTGACATGTTTGATTGCAGGATGCTGCCTGCCCCAGACTTTACGGATACACGTTATATAATATATGCCTGTGTTACTTTCTAAAGCCCGAGGAGTTTTGAATTCCCAAACACAAACAGCTCAGAGGGCTTTAATGAGAGATCTGAGGCCCTGTCTTCCCCTGTTGTATCCCATATTACAGTCCATGCACAGTTCATGCTGAGTTTACTTTTAAGACACTCAGCTTTCCCAGTTCTTTGTATTTCTTCTCCCCCCAGCCACAGGGTGTCCTCTGACCCCTCAGATTGCCTTCATGCAGCAGCGGGAAGAATTGTAAAACTGCAGGTGGGACTAGATGTGCACCAGGACAGTGGCCCCCGGGCCTGGGGTCTGAGGCTGCCTGCTCTCCATGTTAGTCTCCACACTCTGTCCCAGCTTCCTCCAGAGTGGCCATGCTCGCCTCCTTGCTGTCCCTAGAATCCCCAAGATATTTCTTTGTCCCAGGACCTGTGCACATGCCATACCATCTGCCAGAGCCTGGTGCCTTCCCACCTTTCTGGTTTCTGCTTTAAATGTCACCCCATCTAGCCCTGGCCTATGTGGCTCAGTTGGTTGGAGCGTCGTCCCACAACAGAAGGGTTGTGGGTTCGATTCCCAGTCAGGGCACATGCCTAGGTTGTGGGTTTGATGCCTGGCCCAGGTGGGTATGATCCCCCATCTGGGTGTGTACGGGAGGTAACTGATCAATGCTTCTCTCGCAAATCGATAATTTCTCTCTCTCCCCCTTCCTCTCTAAAAGCAATGACAAAAATTACAAAAAGAAAAATAAATGTCACCCTGTCTAGGTAACACCCACTTTATCCCCCAATGCAGCCCCAGATTCCACCCCCTGAGGCCTTCCTCAGGTCGTGTTGGAATTCTTTGTCAATTTGTGCTTCCTCTGCCTCCCCTTGCTGCACTGTGGGCCCCATGAGGGAGAGGCTCCCCCTTGAATCACAGGGTCGATGAAACCCAGCATAACACCTGGGACATAGGAGGGGCTCAGTTTCCGGTTCTCAGCACCTCCCTCACCAAGATGGTCCTGAGAACACTGGAGTTAAAGGCATGAGACATACCCTGACCAAGGTGTCTGGGGAGGCCGGTGCCAGACGTCCTTGGCCACCTTCAGAATCTGGTTATGTGAACAGACTAGGACTCCTTCCTTCCACTTCACTCAAAATGCATTCTCTGAGGACCCAGGAGCCAGCCTGCTGGAGGGAGAAAAAAATCCTTTCACATAAGATATGGGTCAAGCCCTGGATGCTGTGGCTCAAGCACAGGCCTATGAACCAAAGGGTCGCCAGTTTGATTCCCAGCCAGGGCACATGCCTGGGTTGCAGGCCAAGTCCCTAGTAAGGGGCGTGTGAGAGGCAACCACACGTTGATGTTGCTCTCTTTCTACCTCCTTTCCCCACTCTCTAAAAATAAGTAAATAAAATCTTAAAAAAAAGAAAAGAAAATAACACTTGAAAAGAAAATAAGATGTGCATGAAAGCCTCAGAACCTCAGTTCTGACAGTGTGGTCCTAGTACAGCTCTGCCTCTCATGT
The DNA here is from genome assembly GCA_007922815.1 of Macrotus californicus. NCBI lineage: Eukaryota > Metazoa > Chordata > Mammalia > Chiroptera > Phyllostomidae > Macrotus > Macrotus californicus. Next base: position 23,762 of record VMDR010007798.1, read on the forward strand.
GGCCGTCGGCCAGTCATCCGCCTGCCCTTTGCCTCACGCTCCTCACCTGTGAGGAGTGACTGAGAGCTGTACTCACCTTAGTGCTTTGTGGGAGGGTTGAAGTGCTGATGTGAATGGGTGGCCAGCTGGGCCTCCAAGGACACAGGACTGCACCTGGTGGCAATCAGAGCACTGGCCATCTGGTCACATGCCCTTGCTACTTGGCATATCAGTGAGCAGCTCTTCCCAAGGGTCAGGGCAGGTGGGTGAGGGTGGCCAGGTCTCAGCAGGTTCTTCTCCGCAGGGGTGCCGCGTGCCAGGAGGCAGCCAGGAGCTGGTGCAGCTTTGGAACAACATTCACTACCATCTGGTCATGAAGAGGCTGGGTGTGGCGACACTGACTCCAGTGCAAAAGTTCCGCTGCAGGAAGAGGTACGCCAGTGGGCCTGCCTGTGCTTATTCCCTGGGGCTCCCGAGGGATGTGCCATCCAAAACTACAGGAGGTGGTGGGTAAAATAGGCAGGATGATAAGGGCAGGGAAAGTCAAATGAAGCACCTGGTCAGAAGGTAAGAGACTCATTATCTCCCTGTGCCTGACACAGCCCCACCCTCTATCTGCTCTGTTGGCCATGGGGGTGCATTCCCACCTTTGCCAGTGGGAGAGAGGGAGTGGTTCCCAGGACCCAGGCAGAGTTCTAGCTGCAGCAAGAGCCACTGCCCCCAGTGAGGGCCCGAGGGTGGGGAATGAGGCCTCACTACCCTCTGTCTTGGGGGAGTGGCCCAGCACTTGTACCTCAGGTAAGGCTCTGCAGGTGGTTCGGTCTTAGCACTGACCCTCAGGGCTGCAGGACCTTTAAAGAGTTAAAGAAGCAAGTGCTGTGGGTAGTACTTAGAAGGTTGCCTGGCACGGTAGGTATTAAGGAGATATAATAGATAGTAATTACCGCTGTGACCTTTGTCAGCACTAAGGAGACATTACAACTGTTAGTTATGGCAGCTGTTGTTGCCATTTGTGGATGAGGATACCAAGGCACAGAAAAGTTAATGACTTGCCTACGTTACAAGGTAGACAGAGGCAAAGCCAGGATTCTGGCCCAGATGATGAGGCCATAGAACCTTTGACCATGACCTTGGTTGTGCCCTGCTGGTCTGCAGGACCACTATGCTCCTGACAGCCCAAATGCCGGACTCCTGAGCCGTGGGGCCTGGTTACCAGAAGAGATGGATTCCTTTTCTAGCAGAGAATTCTTTTCATGCCTCCCACCAAACAGAGTGAAATAGGAGTCGTGGGGTCTTCAGGGCTGTAGCCACGTCCCTGGTTGTTGATGCTGATGGTCTGCCAGGATGTAGTTCAGCAAAGTGAATGATATGGGACCAGTGGACGGTGTTTGTGAGGGGCCCCTAATTGCTGGGTGTTATTGGAGGTGCTGAGGATAGAGACTAGGCTTTGCTCTCCCAGAGCTGACCGTAGGTGTGGACGCTGGACAGTAGTCAAGGAAACCAGGTACACTCCATAACTCAGAGCAAGGACTGCTAGACAGAAGGCCTTCAGACGAGGATGGTGACACATTGTTCTTTGCTGTGGGGAGGGGCCGTAGTGCAGGCTGGTCCAACCCTTGGAGGAGAGACCTCAGCAAGTGGATCTCAGGGGCATAAGGAGGGGGTGACATTGGACTTAGATGGTCAGTGCAGGAGCAGAGAGGCAGCAAGTTCTTGGATTTTCCGGGAATGGCTGAAGAAAGGGTTGTGTGAAGATAGATTTTGGAGGATTTGCTGATGGCTTGGGTGTATTGGAGGAGGAAAAGAAAGAATGAAGCCAGACTACAGTGCTCTTGGCTTCAGTGGCTGGAATAGGGTGGCTTCTCACCCAGACGCACAGGATGGGGGTCTGGAGGAAGGTGTGGGTAGCTGCAGACCCAGCTCCTCTTTAGCTTTGGGGTTAATGGGAAGGATGTCTTTCTGGCGTCATGGGGGTTTGTTTAATGGGTGTTTGGATGTCAAGTCTTGTAGAGACAGGTACCGTTTGTTTCTGTGTCGTTATTTTCTTTTGCAAAAATTGAAATTTACATGACAGTGAAGCATAACCAACCTCAATATCCTCATTGTCCAGCTTCGACAGTTTATTGGCATTTATCAGCACTGGCATCTCGTTGAGTGGCCAGGCCTCTGCGAATGTGTGGAGGAGAGTGTCGGGCAGATGAGCCCCTTCCTCCTTCGGGGGCGGGCCCCTGGGTCTTTGCAGCAGCCAGGGGCAAGGAGTGGCTGGTGAGATAAGAGGAAGTGCAGGGGTGCCGTGTCCTGTAGCACTTGAGGTGTTTCCAGGAGAAGGGATGTCTGTAACTACCTCCTCACTGTCCTCGCCCAGGAACCCACCGCCCCCGTCCCTCTGCCCTGAGGGCCTGAAGAGCAGGAACTTCCCTAGGGAGGTTCGACAGAAGTTGCATGACTTCGCCTCCTGCGTGAGCAGCAACCCGAGCAAGGCTGAGCGGGTAAGAGCCGATGACAGTTAGCCCAGGCATCCCTCTCCCCTTCGCCGATCTCCACCGTTAGGTGACACCCCATCCTTAGGTGACCCACCCCCAGGCCTCCCCAGTGGTTCATCTTGCCAAGGCGTTGGTGGTCTCCGGTTCTGCTTGAACTGGCCTGGGGACCATAGCTCATTGTCTGGCAGCCCCTGACAGCCCAGCCTGCACACATGGAGGGTTTGGTTTTCTCACGTGAGGTCGCCTGTGGCTCCACCAGATCCTGAGCACCCGCTGAGGCCAGACACGAGGCACCGGGTGAAGGTGTTGAGTCTCTGCCTTCACGGAGCTTCCAGCGTTGGCCGGGCAGATGCCGGTGGAGCCCGGTTCTTGCTGAGGCTGGAGCCGCGAGGCAGGGAGCTCGCGCGGAACCCGCGCCACCAGGCTGGAGGGAGTTTCCTGCTGCTCAGAAATGGTCCTGCGCCCTCCACCCCTTTGCTTCTTCCTCCAGTTGGCCAGGCTCTGCTGTGTTGGTCCGTCTAATTTCCCCCATTGAATCAGCGAAGGTCTTCCAAGTGGTCGCTCTGCCCACTTCTGGAGCTTGTCCCATCAAGAGGTTCTGCTGATGTTTGCTCCGCCCACCCTGTTCCCAGTCCAGTTAGCCTGGCCTTAGCTGTGCACTGTGTCTCCCGGCCCAGTTGTCAGGGCGCCTGTACCGGTCGCTCCTTCCACTCTCAGCGTTAATCGGTGGGGCTCTCCTGTGATTGGTTCGCTTGTTTCCCACGTCCACTTGGAAGGGCTCTCCAGTGATTGCCCGCCTATTTTGACGGGAGAGCTTTGTGCCAACTCCCGAGGAAGCGAAGGGCGCGGGTCAGAGGTCGTCGTGCCTTCCAATGGGCCGTGATTGATTCCAGATGCGGAGGCTGTGGGTCCGCAGGTCCTTCTCGAGTCTTCCTGGCTCTGGGTGGCCGTCAGGGGGCTGCGGCGCAAGGGAGGAAGGAGCCCGGGCTGACTCGTAGGAGGCCTGTCCGCGGCTCTCCCCCTGCCCCCGTCCCACTGTGACAGCGCGGTCGCCCCTGTGGACCCTGCGGCGTGGGTGGAAGCAGGGCTTGAGGCCTGTTTCCGGCAGGAGACCCTGGCCGCGGAGACCAGCCTGACGGTAGAGCAGGTCTACAACTGGTTCGCCAATTACCGGAGGCGCCAGAGGGCCGGTCTGCAGCGCACGGAGCCAGCGAGGGACACGGCCCCGGACCCCCTGCAGCCCTCACGCCACTGCCATCCCTGCTTCGGGTGTGTACACCGGCCTTGGTGGTCAGGTGAGTGGGCCCAAGGGTCCCGGTGGTTGGGGCTGATGTCAGGTCACTGCTCCCGCTGTCAGGGCTAGGCATGGGTAGGGTCACTGTGGTTACGGGGACACCTTGCCCCAATCTGCACGGTCGGGACTTCACCCTTAAGGAGCGAGAACGTTGAGGCTGAAGGTGAGGTGGGGCTGCCGTCGTTTTGTGTTAGAGGCTTGTGTGGCCAGGGCCAGAAGTCAAGTCTGTTTGGGAAGTGAGCTAAGCGCTAGGCTGTAGGGCGTCATAATCATGGGTTGTCATTAAGACCAAAGATGAATCAGGGGGCAGAGAATATTGGGATGACTCGGAGGTTCCACCCTCTCCCAGCCAGCGGGGCTCTTGGTAACCTGCTGGGAAGGAGGCTGGAACTGGCACTTGGTCCAACCTCGCGTCCCATCTGATCGGCTTTCGACAGGTGAGGAAAACCGGCATGCTCGGTCCCTGGCGGCCACCCACAGTCAGTGGGAGCCTCTGGCCCTGGCCTCTGACTTTTCTGGAGACGAGACAATGCCAAAACCACTGATTCCCAGGTACTGTTGTCCCCACAGGCCGGGGGTCATCTCCCTGTCAGCTCCCCTGTCCTCAGTAGGAAACCAGGCCTGCAGTGGGTGTGGGAATACGGGGCCAACACTGGGACCAGGTCAGTGACAGCTGTGACCCAGGGGTGGGGGTGCCACTGGCAAGGAGTCCAGGCCAGGGGCCCTGCACTTCTTTACGGAAGCCTGCGTCACAGCCTGATTTCATGTAGATTGTGGAGAATGGGGAAAACACATGTAGGAAGAAAATTACGCAAACATGTCGCCTAAAGGCAGACCCCGCTGTCGTGCTTTGCTTACTTCTGGTATTTTGTGGGGCTTGTGTTTCATTCAGTCGGTAACAGACAACACTGCTTGAGGTCCTACTATGTACCAGTGACCATAACTGGGCCTGGCGCCCGATGTGCAGCCTGATAGCACTTTTGAGGCAGGTTCCTGTGACCTCCCTGCCCCACTTTCCTCAGCTGTGCAGTGGGGACTTGTAGGACCTGCCGTGTGGGCTGTCACAGAGATGACTGGGGTGGGGCTGTGGACAAATGCCCAGGCCCATCATCTGAGACTCTGAGCGTTTGTAGGACGTGAATTCTTTGTGCTGGTGTCGGCTGCTGCCCGGTGTTCCCTTAACATCAACCATCACGAATCCAGCCAACTAGTAGACTCCTGCCCATCGCTTCCAGCTTTCAGTGTTGTGGGGGAGGCCTTCATTGAGGGTCCTTGTGCATGAACTGCTAGTGTGTCTTAAGTTTCCAACGATCATATGTTTTGAGGGTCTCTAGAACATTTGCAGCCACCGGGAGGACAGGGCAGGCAGTGTGATGAGGGAGTGGCGGGCCCCATGTCATCAGGGACAGCCCTGGCCTGGGCGAGCCTCTGTCTACCCAGGAACAGTGTTGGCGGTGTTTCTCAGGTCTCTGCAGGGTGCTCAGATGTACCAGGAGGGGTCTGGCCACGACCCTGCCACTCTGCCCCCTGTCTGCCCTGACCCTGGCCTCGGCGCGCTGGCTGCCTGCAATGACGTGCTGGACCCTTCTTCAGCTGCCCCCAGGTCATGGTTGATGTCCCTTGCACTGACGTCCTCCAGGGACGTCTCCTTTCAGACTGGACAGCGGGTCTACAGTCCTGGACTGGACTTCGCGATGCACCCTGCAGACGTTTCCATGGCTGTCTCCATTGCCACTCTCGCTGGGCCCAGCCCCACAGGTGAGTCTGCTCCAGACAGACCATGAGTTTCTGCACCAGAGACTGCAACTGCTGGGGCGTCTCTTGGAGGGTAGAGAGGTGTGGGAAGGGTCAGGACCTTGCACTTCAATCCTGTGTTTAATTAGACCCAGAACCAATGCACCTGAAACAGGCTCTTCCCGCAAAATTCCAGGTAACGGTTCTCATTTAGTTAATTTTAGTTAATTAGTCAAAGTGAAATGTGAGCACATGAGCCCTGGCTGCTGTGGCTCAGTGGACTGAGCGCCGGCCTGCAAACCACAGGGTTGCTGGTTCGTATTCCCAGCCAGGTTGCCAGTAGGAGGCACGTGAGAGGCAACCCACACTGCTGTTTCTCTCCCTCTCTCTCTCCCTGCCTTCCCTGCTCTCTGAAGATAAATAAAATCTTTAAAAATTATGCACACGGAACAAAATAAGACAGTGAGGGAAGAGCAGAAAAGAAATGGCTACCAGCCCCGGACCCTGCACTCAAGTCCACCTCTCTGCTTGTCAGCACCTGCAAGATGGAGGGCGGAGCTTCTCTGACCCCACTTCTCCCCACCCTCACCCCACGGTAGAAATATCGTCGTCTTAGTTTCTTCCTGATTGTCCCTGTAGCTATGAACACCTTCAGAACATATATTTGGACACATACATCTGTTTTGTCCACTGATACAGTAGCATCTTGTGCACCGTTCCTTGTAAGGAAGACACACTGTGAATTCAGCCTGCCACCCTGGTTTCTGAGCCTTCCGTGCTTATGTACATGGTGTTTTGGAGTGTGTAATGGCCTTTCTGATTCCCTTACATTGCCTGCTTTTTCCACGCCCTTCAGTCTTCCCAGTGTTCTGAAGCCTTGCTGCTCAGAGCCGCCTTTTCCCTGTGCCCCTCCCAGTGGTGTCTTCTCCCCAGGCCTGGGGTGCGGCCACCGCCCTGAGAGCCCCTTGAATTGCTTCCCTGCGTTTGCCCCAGCGTGTCCTGAGTCACAGCCCTCATTCTCTGTTTCCTGACCCCTTTGTTGTGTTCAAGGGTATCCTCACTGCACTGTGCAGTGAGGTGCATGCAAGATAACTTTTCTGATCACTTGTTATCCCCCCTCGCATTTGACCAATGGTTTGGCAGGGAAAGAGTTCCGAGTTCAAAGTGTCTTTTCCGTGGAAAACCTGAAGGCGTTAGGCGTCGTGTGCCGCAGAGCCCAGTGTTGCGGATAAGTAACACGTCACTCTGATGTTCACTTTGCAGGTTGCCTGTGATTCCTGTACTGGAGTTTTTTTAAAGATTAAATTTATTGAGGTAATATTGTTAATAACTATATAATTTGCAGGTATACGTCAGGATAATTGGATACCTGCACACTCAATTGTGTGTTCAGCCTTCTGGTACCACACAGTTTGACCCCTTTACCCAGTTTGCCGCCTGCCCCCCCCCCCCCCAACGCCGTCCTGCGGCCGCATCCATGAGTTGGGGTTTTTCCTTAGTTTATTTATTACTTTTCGATTATTCATCCACCACGAATGGATAAAGCTGAAAAAGGAGGGTTTTTTTTTTTTTTAATGTCTTGATGTTCTGAAATTTCAGTTATGGTCCTAGGTCTTTTCAGTTCACTTTGCTGTTACGTGTTTGAATTTAACACAAGAAAACAAGATTTCCTTTAAGCTCTGGGCATTTTTTTGTAGTATTATTTGATTCTTTCTTCAATAATTTCCTTCCTCCATGTTCTCAGTTTCTGTTTTGAGCACAAGTGTTACTTGGATGTTGGAATCCTGGACCAATCTTAAAATGCTTACCTTGTTTCTTGTGTCTTCTTTTCCTTGTTATTGTGTGTGCTTTTGAGGGTGTTTCTTAAACTCTCTCTTCTAATATTTTATTTTGACAGATATTTAAGAGAATTCGAAACTCTCTTCCCTTATCTCTGGGTTTTCTTTTCTTCATGGGTCATGTTGCTTCTTGCAGATGCAACATCTTGTATTTCTCTGAGTGTCTGATTGGGAGTGTCAGAAGCTGTGCTTTGTTGTCTGAAGGCAGAACATTGGGCCTGTGGATCTGGCTCTTCTGAACAGAGAAGGCTGAGGGGCAGAGAGAGAGGAACGGCCTGGGGACTGTTCTTCTGGAGGCAGCTTTTCAGTTTGATCAGACGGGCCTTTTATTCCTTGTTCTCCATTTGTTTTTGCCACCAGAGACTCGTGTTTACCTGGTTAGTGTTCACCAGCCAGGCCAAGTGGGGACAGGTGCTGACCTGCCTCTTGCAGGATCGGAGGAGCTGGTCTCTAGTTTGCGTCCAGCACCTGTGATGGGCAGTGTTGGCTGGGAACTTGCGAAGTTCCCTGTGGACCCCTGGGCCCCAGGACATCACCGCACTCTCCCTCCCAGGTCCCTCGCTCCCTGCCCTGTGCTCCAGGTTCCTTGCAGATGAGGTGCCGTGTGGAAGACTGGACGTCACTGCCTGCCATGGCCCCTCCACGACCCTCCATTTGTTCTGAGATTGTGGCTTTTGCATTTCTTTTGGAGGAAGAAGATATATCCCATTGATCTGTTATGTTTGAACCCAAACTGTTCAAATTTGCACTTTACTGTATGCCCCGTACCTCAGAGCCTCTGAAAGTTCTGCAGGAAACAGCAAAGAGCAGATGGTCAGGGAGCTTCCTCTGGTCAGAGAGGGTTTGGGCGGCATGAGCCGGGGCCACTTGCCTGTTGTAGGGCTGATGTCAGGGCCGCCTGGTCTGGTCTCATCCCCTGGCCGCCTCAGAGCAGAGAGCGACCTTCCCTTCTCAGCTCACTTTCACTCCTAAATGTCTGTGGGGTCTGAACTGATCCGCAGGGGCTTGTCTTTAAGACTGAGAGACACTCTGAGATCCTCTGTAAGTAGAGAGAGGGGCACGGTGAGGTCGTGGCACCTTGCACCTCAGTGAGATCTTGGCGAACCCTAAGGTACCAGGTGAAAATGACACAGAAGGGTAGGCCCGTGTCTGGTTCTCACCTGGCAGTGGGGGCTAGGGCAGATTCGGATGCTGAGTCTTTTGGGTGGGGACAGCGTAAGGTGTGCAATGACAAAGCAGGATTTGCCTTTGTTTTGTTCTCTGGAAGCCTGAAGGGGCTGCTGAAGGGCACAGATATGGTCGGTTCTTATTCTGGGGAGGAGGCCGCGACCTGGGGCCAGCCGGGCTGGATGCTCCTGTCCTGCGGATCCTGGCTGTGCTGCACGGAAGCAGGCCCTTCCTTCCGCATCGGGCTGTGGACTTTGCTCCTGTGCAGGATTTGCTGACGTACCCAGCAGAGACCCCCAGAGGACGTACCTGGAGGAAGGTCCGGGCACCAGCATTGGCCGGGCAGACGGACAGGTGGGCAGCTTCCTGGTCACACGGCAGCCCCTGCAGGCTCCGGAATTCGTCCTTCCCCAGAGGTGAGCCTGCAGACCCCCTGCGACGGTGCCGATGACACCCTTCGCTTACAGGTTTCCGAGAACTACAACACACCCCCAGCCTGTGTCTGCCAGAAAGAAGAGGGTAGTTTTACCTCAGACACAAGAACACCTGGAGACCTGAGAGTAGACATGGATGTCTGTCCTGGGGACGATGTTCAGGTTCTTTTCCCTGAGATTGCCCTGGGCCCCAGCACCCTCTTTCTGGTATCTTCTTTGTCCCAGATAAAGGCTGTCAGAGTTTCTGAGCAGGATAAAAATTCTGATTTTATATCCAGGTTGAACTTTTCAAGGGGTTTGGGAGGACCATGGGCAAGCCTGGTGGCCATGGGGCCGGGCAGCAGTGCAGGAGGCTGCAGACAGGAGTGACGGAGAGTGTGACGGGGGCCTCCGCTGGAAGGTGGTCTGGGAGTGACACCAGGACCAGGGCTTGGGTCTCCCTCATCTGGCAGCAGTGGGCCAGGTGCCCAGTGATGGCAGAATTACAGGGGAACCTGAGAAGGGGACAGTCCTTCAAGTCTTAGGCTCCGGTCCTTTACGACACAGCCAGATGGGAAAATCTTGACTCTGCTGACGGGCTCACTCTTCCGCCATGACCAGGTGGCACGAGGGGCAGATGCCTCCCGGGGGTTCCATGGGTCTCAGCCTCAGCCTCAGCCTCAGCCACAGCCCATGCACATTCTGATCCAATGGCCTCCGTTTTTCCTTTATAAGCAGCTTTGCTGGGCCACCACAAAGCCTCAATATGCTGAGGTTGCCAGCCTTGCAGGTTGGTTCCCCATCTCTCCCCGCGCCACCCCACCCCCAGGACCAAAGACCTGCTTTCTTCAGCTGCATTTTCTGGAGTTTCGCATAGATGAAATCGTGCGGCATGTATGGCTTAGCTCATTCCACCTGGCCTGGCTCCTGGCTCTGCCCTGCGGCCGCCTGTGTCAATGGCCGTGTCTCCTCATTGCCCGACCCTCCTGGGTGTCAGTGGGTCGGGCTTTGTTGCCCCGTCACCGGGAGGGCGTTTGGGAGCTCCAGGTTTGGGGCAGCAGTAACCACCCCCAGACACATGTCCTGTACTCGTCTGCCTGTTTCATGTCTACTGTTAGCACATACCTGGGAGTGGAGTGCCTGGCTCACAGGGTACGTGTGTGATTGCCTTTGTAAAGAACTGCTGGACAGTTGTGCCTAGGAGCTGCACCTGTCACCTTCCCTGCTGTCCCTGCTGCTCCCTCTGTTTTGGTCCTAAGGTCCTCTTGTCTCCTTCACACCACAGTCCTGTCCCTTGTACGTGACCACCTCCACCATCACGTTTCTTCTCTGCGAGCCTGCTCTGATGCACTCTGACCCTGAGTGTCACACAGGCCCCTCAGCACCTTGCACACCTGAAGGCCCCAAGGGAGGGGACTGTTTCTGAGCATCAGGCACGTGGAAGGGCTCCTGATGCACAGAGACCTTCAGGGCACTTTACTCATGGGGTGAAGGGTGTGACATGGTGTCCCTTGAGACAAGGCCTGTTCTGACATGCCCCTTTTTCAGCCTCCCGGAGCTGGCATCTGCCTCACCCACCTTCCCTGGCCCTGTGCCCACTGTGGAGCTGAGCGAGTCCCTGCCACCCAGCCAGGTGAGGCTTTCCAGGAGGTGACCCAGGCCTCCTCCTAACTCCAGAATCAGGTGGCCATCAATGGACACGGGTGTTGAGGCCTTGAGGCCGGATGTCTGTGGAAGGAGACCCTGGGGGCGGGCACTGTTGGGCAGGGGTGTCCGGGGTGGTGTGGGGGAGCTGAGCACAGAGCCCCTGAGTGGGTAACACTACGTTGGTTTTCCAGGTGCAGTGGCCCGACGGCCAGGCCTCCAGTGATGCCTTCTGGGGGGCCAGGATGCTTCTTGAGCTGTCGGGAGGCAGCCTGGGGTGAGCTGCCCTCCCAAGCCTGACCAGTGCCCTAGGGCAGCAGGTGTGGACATGCAGCCATTCAACACCAGTTGCAGAGCTTTATCCTGATGGAAAAAGGAGGTTCCCCATGTTCCCCGGGGGCGGGGGGGGGGGGTTCTGCTGTGAGAAGCATTGTGAGCTTCTAGGTTCATGCCTTTTTGGATAGTTTGGTTGGCAGTTTCCGGTGTTGGAGGAAGCATTTGAGAGATGTTCATGAGATCAGAGGTCAAAGGTGGGTGTGTTCCGCTCAGGCAGTGCTGGTTGGTAGGGTCCGGCTCCTGAGCAGGTTGTGACAGGCTGGACTCCCACCCAGTTTGCTGGGTGAGCGAGGCGCGGGCAGCATCCTGACCCTTCAGGTCTGTGGGCCTTCTACCGAGAGGCCATGTGGTGGTCCTGCAGGGTCGGTGGGTGCGTTTCATTTTCAGGTTGTATATTCATTGTGTTTGTAAAACACATGTTCTATTCAATTAAATTAAAGTTTAATGTTCTGAATGCCTCATTTTTATTCACTTAACTGTGGTCTGCACACTGTCCTGCCACTCTGGCTGTCAGTCACTGACCAGCATTTCACAACAGGAGTGCATTACCCCCTTGTCACACAGCCTGTTGGGGGACAGTGCGTTGTCTCTGACGTCCTCATCCCATAAGCAGCGGTGGAAGCACCTTCCGCAGGCACACAGGGCACCGAGGGCCGAGTGTGGTGCATCTCCTGGCACACGTGACCCCCTTTTGCACAGGTGACTTTGGCACTCAGGACTGTCACCTCCAGGTAGCTTGTATGATACAGAGGGACAAAGCCACATTCATGCCCTTTGTGCTCACAGGCTAGTGGGGGAGACAGGAACAGCAGGTGTGTGGGTAGTTGCCCACAGGATGTCGTGAATGAGGGGTGGGTGAAGACCTGGGACGTGTGGAAGCTGGTGCTTGCGTGACGAGACCCTGAGGGCTCCTGGAGCGGAGGCCTGTCCTCTGACATCCACTGAGCTTGGCTACCACAGCTGCAGGACCCTCGGCTGCGCTGTCCTCTACCTTCACTGCGCCCTGAAGACCTATGAACCATCGCATCCCTCCCTCATCAGCAAAGCACATGTCTGACCGTAAGTAATAATAGGTTCTTCCACCAGACACATTCTCCCACATTCACTGTTCCCCCACACCACCAATCTTTCAGTATTAAAGTATTTAGCTCTGGTGGGTGTGGCTCCGTGGGTGGGGTTCCTGGCCTGCACGCTAGGGAGTCCTGGGTTCGGTTACTGGGCAGGGCACGTGCCTGGGTTGTGGGCCAGGTCCCCAGTGGGGGGAGCACGAAAGTCAACCACATGTTGATGTTTCCCTCTCCCTTCTCCTCTTTCTAAAAATAAGTAAAGCCTTTTAACACTAGCAAAATTAGAAAAAGGGTGAAGTAGATGCAAAGATCTTTTTTGTCTGGACCGTCTGAAAGTGAGCCCCGCCACATGTCATCCCTCCAACCCTTTGTGTTTCAGTCACAGAGCTCTCCAGCCACCTCCTCGTCTCCACCCCTACTGAAGTTTAGTGAGCTCTCCCAGTCATGCCCTAAACAGCGAAAAAGTGCTGTCCTGTATCACATGCCGCGCTGATGAGACATGTGACTCAGAAAGCCCTTGAGCCTGGAACAGTCCTAGTTTTTCTTGGACTTTCATGGCCTTAACACTTGAAAATTACCAGCCAGTTATTCTGCAGAATGTCCCCTAAAGTGGCTATCTCTGATGTCCCCTTGTAATTCAGGATATGCATTTTTGGAAGGAATGTTCCAGGGGTGACACTGGGTCCTTGTGGCATGTTACTGTGGTACACGTTTTTGACCCCCAGTGTTGATAGTGTGACTCATAAAACATGTGAGGCTCCGTCCAAGTGCTGGCACCTCTCTCTGTTAAAGCCCTCACCGATCTCCAACCAGAGAGGCTCATGTTGACCTGCGGGTTTCCTGGTGACCGAATGGGGTGGCGTACCTGAAAACCAGGAGAAGGAAGTGGGACCTGATAGAGTCTCAACACTGTGCCGATGAGAGAGACTTTATTCGCTAGGCTGGGGTGGGAGAAACTGTTGGTAGTTCTCATGCATGGGAAGGGACAGGATCAGATCCCTAATTTTGAAAGATCAGCAGGTCACAGTGTGGAGGTTGGATTGGACGAGGTGGGGACAGGGAGCAGAGGGAGCTGTGAGAAGACTGCTGTGGGGTGGTGCTGGCCTGAACTGAGGCGCGACCCTGAGTTTGCAGAGGAGCAGGGGTGTGAGGACAAGGAGAGGCTGTGGTCACTGCTGCCCTGAGGAGGAAGTCAGGCAGGTGCAGGAGTCAGTGCCCACAGGGAGCTTGGCGCTGCAAGGTCCAACCTCACCGGCTCTCAAGAGGGAGAGCCGAGTCTAAGCCGAGGTCTTTCAGCAATGAATGTTCTAAGGCATCAAAACGAGACATTTTATAAGTGACAAAACAAAGACTCTGATCAGTTTGTTCTGTGTCCAAAAGAACACAGCTAGTAAATGGCAGACCCAGGCTCAGAGGAAGTTTAAAGATGAAAAGCTTAGGTGTTCCCTCTGTCAGAACTGCTACAATCGCACATGAAGGAGTGCAAATTATAATAGGAGGCACTTTGGGTGAAACAATGACAACATTTTCTCTCTGACCGACAAGAGGCAGGCCGGGTGAGAAAGAAAAAGGGGCGGGGGTGGGGGCAGTGGAGGAGGGAGTGGGGGAATGAATGGTGACAGACGAGGCTGGAGTCCGGGCGGCGAACGCGCACGCAGCGCAGAGAGGCTGTGCTGAGGGATCAAGTGCCCGAAGCCTGGAAAACATCGTCAGCCGGTGTCGCCCGGTGTCGCCGTCGGCACAACAGTCTGTTCTTACAGCTTTACCTGTCCCGGGTTTTCTTCAACTGCCTTTTTCTAAAATGAAAGTGGTTTTGTTTGCTCCAGTTTACATAAACAATGGAGAAAAATAAAATTGATTTAAAATCCTACCCTAGCCCTGGCTGGTGTGGCTCAGTGGATTGAGCATGGGCTGCGAACCAGAGGGTCACCAGTTCGATTCCCAGTCAGGGCACATGCCTGGGTTGTGGGCCAGGTCCCCAGTGGGGGGCCAAGTGAGAGGCAACCACACGTTGACGTTTCTCTCCCTCTCTCTCTTCCTCCCTTCCCCTCTGTCTAAAAAAAAAAAAAAAATCTAAAATCCTACCCTAGAAGGAACAACTGTTTTGGTTATAAGTAACTACCCCTTCAGATATCGGTAAGTGGACATTTCCTGTATTCCATTTTATTTTCTCTGGATTTTACTACAGTAGTTCCTTCACATGGTTGCAAAACTTGTACGTTTCAGCTTTTCTCTTTCCCTAATATAGGTACTACTTAAGACTGTACAATTTGCTGTCCGTTGGGTAGGTAGTATTTTTATTTTCCAGTTGAAGTTATTTTCTGACTCCAGTTGTTTATTTTGGGGATTATTTAGAAGTATATTTCATGGATGTTATATGCAAGGACTTTGTAGTAACCTTTTGTTACTGGTTTCTAGAATAACTTCAATGAGAGCAAGAAACATACTTTATACAGTTTCAAGCTGATAAAGTTTATTGAAACATGCTTTATAGTTAAACAGGGTCAGGTTGAAAAATGTTCCAAGTGTGCGTCTCTCCTGCCCTCTCGTGTACATCTTCAGAATAACACCTTAGTTCAGGGCCACGGGAACGTTGTCGGGTGTAGTGGAACATCTACGAATGTTGAGTCCAATTTGCTGTTTATGTTAATTTTTTTGTGTCCTTACTAATTTTTGGTGGGAGTTTTTTTGTTCTGAAAGAGGTATGTCCTATCCTTGGATGAGATAAGTGTGTTAAATCTATTATGATTATAAATTTGGCTATTTTTCCTTTCATCTTGGTCCTTTATCATCGGGGTTTACATTAGTAAGTGCATGCACGTTTGGAACTTCTTTTTATTTTACTTTATTTTTTAAATGTATTTTATTGATTATGCTATTACAGTTGTCCCATTTCCCTCCTTTATTCCCCTCCTCCCTGCACACCCCTTCCCACCTGCATTCCTCCCCTTTAGTTCATGTCCATGGGTCATACATATGAGTTCTTTGACTTCTACATTTCCTATACTATTCTTAACCTCCCCCTGTCTATCTTCTACCTACCATTTATGCTTCTTATTCCCTGTACCTTTTCCCCCTCTCTCCCTACTAACTTCCCTGATAACCCTCTGTGTGATGTCCATTTCTGTGATTCTGTTCCTGTTCTAGTTGTTTGCTTAGTTTGTTTTTGTTTTTCTTTTAGGTTCGGTTGCTAATAACTGTGAGTTTGTGGTCATTTTACTGTTCCTATTTTTGATCTTCTTTTTCTTAGATATGTCCCTTTAACACTTCATAAATAAGGACTTGGTGATGATGAACTCCTTGAACTTGACCTTCTGTGGGCAGCACTTCATCAGCCCTTCCATTCGAAATGATAGCTTGGCTGGATAGAGTCATCTTGGATGTA
>VMDR010007799.1:0-38962 GCA_007922815.1 Macrotus californicus
TTTTTTTAAGATTTTATTTATTTATTTTTAGAGGGGAAGGGAGAAAGAGAGGAGAGAAACATCAATGTGTGGTTGCCTCTCATGTGCCCCCTAACTCGGACCTGGCCTGCAACCCAGGCATGTGCCCTGACTGGGAAACGAACCAGAGACCCCTTGCTTCAAAGACCTGTGCTCAATCCACTGAGCCACACCAGCCAGAGCAGGCCATCTGGTTTCAAGTTACAAAAACCAACTCAAGCTACATATGAAGGAGGATGTTTTCAAAAGAGAATCTTGTCGTATGGAACCCCATGGCAGGAAGCACAGCAGGGCCTGAGAAACACCTGGAAGTGTAAAACCATTGGGAACTCAGGTCATAGCCTCTCTCCATCTCTTGCCTCTGCTTCTCTCCATATTTCTATCTCTTCTATTCTCTGCACTCCTTGCCTTTGCCGCTGCCAGTTCTCATAGCAAAACCTGGTGGCCTATGGCTCTCAAACTCAAATATTACAAGAACAGTCAAGTGGAGAGCCTAACTCTCTTTTCCTTAATCTTAACTTCAAATTACCTAAGAGTCTCTGATGAGCTCAGTTTGTGCCCAGTTTCTAGCCCTTGTCCAGTCAAGAGTAGCTAGTGAGATGGGGTCCTGTAGCAGCGAATGACTACTGAGGGCCCATTCAGGTTGAGAATAAGGAAAGTTATCATGGGCAGACACTCTAAAAAACATCCTAAATGAGAGTACGTATTAGATGCTTTTGGCAAACTCAAGGCACTGGCTCACTAGGTTGTAGATGATGCTATTTTTAACTGCCAAGTCACTAATTCACTTTTTTGGGTCATGCCACTGATTTATTCTATGAAAGTTCACAATGATGAACTTGTAGTAAAGTAATACTGGTTATAAAAGAGAACAATTCGAAGGCTATAAAGTACAGCTGACCCTTGAATAACTTGGACTTGAACTGTGTGGGTCCACTAGTATGTGGGGTTTTTTTCAGTAAGTATACAATTGGCCCTCCATATCTCCAAAGTTTCACCATTGTGGATTCAACCAACTGCAGATGGAAAACAGTACTTTTGACCCATGGCTGGGAGGCTGTGGAGGCGGAGGGCTACAGTATATTGTTGTATACCACTTTATATAAGGGACTTGAGCATCGGGGATTTTGATATCTGCATGGGTCCTGGGACCAATCCCCTGTGGGTACTGAGGGAGCACTATAGTTAAATTTTACTATCTATAGTTGGGTTTTTGACTGAGGAGGGGTGGATAATGCCCCAACCCCATTGTTTAAGGGTCAACTGTACTTCCTTTAGATATATTTAGTAGCTTATTTGTGCTAATGGCTAATCAGTTAATGCCAGTTGGAGTACTTGGTGACTGATTCAACTCAACCATTACACCATTACAAATTGGGCAGTGTTGAAATTATGAGATACAAATATTTTCTATCATTAGAAGATATTTCTTCTCAATCTTCAATCAACTAACATACCAGGGACTGAGTAAAAAGTTGTTGTTCAAACATATTTTTAAGATGCATTGGAAGTAAAATAAAAGACTAAAGGTATTCTACTTAGAAGTTGTATATTTGTATCCGTCCATCCATCCATCCATCCATCCTTCCATTCATCCATCCATCCAATACAAAAACCCAAAAGAAGGAATAGTCACTAAACTTGGGTGTTATGTACATCTATCTTTGAACTTCAAGGTCTGCTGTTTATACACAAAGGAAAAAAAACAGCTAGTTCATTTAATCCCTCTTTGGACTAAGTCTCATGAGGTAAAGGCCCATGTTTCTGTTGTTTATTGCCATGTCTTTTCTACCTTTATCATGTCTGGCATTTAATAAGTATCTCTAAAAAAGAACTCTGTTTATTGAATGTAAATGTATATTCAGCAAAGTGCACAGGTCAGAAGTGCAGAGCATGATACATTTTCATGATGTGAACACTGTACCAAGATCAGGGAATAGCAGACTGCCAGCACCCCAGAAAACTCTCATGCTCCCTCGCAGTCGCTACCCCTGGGAAGGATGAACACCATCCTGACCTCAATCACCATAGCTTAGGTTTGCCAGATTTGGGACTTCAGGTAATTGGAACTATGCAGTATGCCCTCATTTGCATTGGATCCAGCTTCTTTTGCTCTTAAATCTATTCATTCTTTTCCTAAAACACATTACTTTATATGGTAGATCACAATTTATTCATTCTTCCATTGATGGATATTCGGACTTAGGGCTCTTAAAAGTAATATTGATATTAACATTCTTGATGATGTCTTTTGGCACACACACACATATTTCTGTTGGAAACATAACCAGAAATAAAACTGTTAGGTAAATTCCCCCATACATATGTTGGACAATAGTAGAAGCTGCCAAAGTTTTCCATGTGGTTAAATCAATTTATTCTTATTTTTTTAGACTTTATTTTTATTTATTTTTCGGAGAGAGGGGAAGAGAGGGAGAAAGAGAGGGAGAGAAGCATTGATGTGAGGGAAATTGTGTACGTGCCATGACTGGGGAACAAACCAGCCTCCCAGCATGTGCTCTGACCAGGAATTTAACTGGTGACCTTTTGCTTTGTGGGATGACGTCCAAACAACTGAGCCACGCTGGTCAGGGCAATTTTCATTCTTCTTAACAGTACATGAGTTTCGGTCACTACTCAATGCTTGCCAACAGCTCGAATCTATCTGTCTTTTAAATAATAGTCATTCTGGTAGATCTGTAGTGGTATCTCATTGTGGCTTTAATCTGCAGTTGTCTGATGACTAATAATATTGATCACCTCTTCATATGTTTTTGTTGTTGTGTGAAGTGTCCTTTAAATCTTTTGCCCATTTTTTCTTTTAATTGAGTTATTAGTCCTTTTTCTCTCGAAGGAGTTCCACATGTATTTTGGGTATAAGTCTTTTGTTCAGATATAGGTATTACAAATATATTCTCCCTCTCCATGACTTGCCTTTCCACTCTCTTAAGGGTATTTTTTGATATATAAGACTTCTTATTTTAATGTCATCCAATCAATCAGAATTTTCTGTTATGGCACTTCAGTGCTTTTTTAGTCTTACTTAAAAATCTTTGACTATCTCAGGGTCATGAAGATATTCTCCAATGTTTTCTTACAGATACTTTATTGTTTTGCCTTTCACACTTATATCTAAAATATAACTGGATTGATTTTTATGTATGGTGGGATCAAAACTCAATATCTAATTATTCCAGCACTATGAAAAGGCCATCTTTTTTCATAATTCAAGTGATTATATATGTTTGTGTGTATTCCCAAATTCTCTATTCTGTTTCATTATTTAATTTGTCTATTCTAGTGCCAATACCACATTGTTTTTTTTATTACTTTATTGTTGTTCAATTATAGTTGTCTGCATTTTCCTCTCACCACTCCCCCACATTGTTTTAATTATTGTAGCTTTACAATGAATCTTGATATCCAGCTTTGTTCTCTTCCAAGTTCCCTTGGCATTCTTGGCCTTTTGCATTTCTATTCAAATTTTAGAATTCCTTTGTCAATTTCCATGAGAAAAACCTGAGACTTTTGCCAGCTATTGAATTAATAGATCAATTGGGAGAAAACTGATACTATTTATACAGTGAATCTTCCAATCACTGAACATGAAATGTCTTTCCATTTATTTAACACCATCTTTACTTTCTCCTAATAATGTTTTCTAGGTTTTTTGGTGTAGAGGTTCTGTCCATCTTGGTTAGATCTATACTTTAGGTATCTGATGTTTTACTTGCTGTTTTTGTAAAGGTTCTTGCTTTTGGTTTTAATCTCATACTGTACTGAATGAGCTCGACTGGTGCAGGGCATACTCCACAGCAATAGAGCACCTTCAGTTCGTTGGAACACCTGGTAGGTACAGTTTCTTTTGTCCCCTTACCCACATGGAGCATGTATGCATGCAATAGGTAATATCTTACCCTTCTCTTTATCCAGCTTTACTAATGTGTAATTGTGAATAAAAATTGTATGTATTTAAGGTGTATAACCTGATGACATTATATGTACACTGTGAAATAGTCACAATATATTCACAGTAGCCAAGATATGGACACAACCTAAATGTTCATTTACAGGTGAATGGATAAAGAAAATGCAAGACACACACAGAAACACATATATAGCCACTCGATGGAATATTAGCATAAAAGAAGAAGAAAATTCTGCCATTTGTGACAACATGGATGAATGAAACTGGAGGACATTATGCTAAGTAGGATTGAGGCAAGATAGTAAGAAGCTAGGGCAATTCCTTGGCAAGTGGAATAAGGGAAACTGAGACAAAATAATTAAACAAGGCAGAACAGTTTGAGCAATTTACAGCCAGCCAGTTAATGAATCACAAGGTTTTATCTTCCCTAACAAAGGACACTTAGAAGCAAATGGGTTACACATTCCAGAGCATTCAGGAGCAGACCGGCCATGATCCTCATCCCTCTTCAATAATGTGCTTTAAAAATCAAATTAATCAGACAATAACCCTAACCTCTCTATATGCACATTTTGATAAATCAACATATTGAAGGACACACTTGTGAAGCTAATGAATATTCTGTTAGAACTCTTCCCTGAGACTTCCCCTAGGATTCCTGCTGGCTAGAGAAAGATAAAAAGCCTCAAGACAAAGGACACAGCAGGCCCATCCCATTTTCCCTTAGGCAGGTATCAACTCTGCTCTTTCTCCTAAACTCTAAGCGTCCCCAAAGACTTGCCATCTGGGGAGCAGTGAGCAATGGCAGCTTGTCCAGGGCTTAGCCCTTGAACCTGTCTCCACAGCCACCTTTTCCTTGACTTTCCTGTGAGCTGACAGTAGATCCACCTTGGCTCACTTCTCCCACTTTTACTTCTCAGTGAGTTCATGCAGCCCAGCATGGCTCATTTCTTTCCTACAACTTTTCTAAAAAGCCAAAGCAGCCCTGCCTAGGCTCTCTCCTGTGGCTTTTTCTATCTTAAGCCCTTCCTTGTTTCATTGTCCCCAGCTTTAATAAACATACTCTCAAAATCACTTGGACTTGTGTTGTAAAACCTTTCCTGCATGAAGTCAAGAACCCACCCACCAGTCTGTGGCAGACCTGCTGCGGGCCCAGGACAAATACTATATGAACTCATTCATATGTAAAATCTAAAATAGTCCAATTCGTAGAAATAGAAAGTGGAATGATGGTTACCAGGGACTGGGGGAAGGGAGCAATGGGCGGATGTTGGTCAAGGTGTGCAAGTGTCAGCTATGAAGCTGTGTAAGCTCTGGAGTGCTAGTGTGCAACCCTGTGACCAAAGTTAACAATACTGTGTCGTGTACTTGAACTTCGCTAAGTGGGTAGATCTTGGGTGTTTTCATCACAAAAAGGAAACAAAGTTAAATGTCATTGCTTTTAAAGTTCTCTTTTGTACTTGTTTATTGTTGGTTTAATAAAGAGTTAATTGATTAAGTCAAAAGCAATCAATTCGATTGAGAAAAAGTAAAACAAGTTATTTGGTATCACTTCAATAAAAATTAAGTGGTTAAAATTGTTTCCACTTTAGAAAAGAGTATAGAAAAGTGAATATGTGAGATGGATCTTATTCAGAAAGAAAACAGAGGTAGAATTGAGAGCAGAAAGGCAACCCCCACCTTCCAATTCTAATCACCAGACCAGGGGTTTTCCTTTATTGAAGCATCTGGCCTACAGGTGTGATTTATCCGAATGTCACAATAAATGCTTAAAATAAATTGAATCAACATGTACAACTGGGAGATTTAAAAAATATATGGTCTTCTAGATTTTCTTGAAAAATTTGAAATCTAACACACCAGGCTTCAATTTCTGTATGGCTACATTAAGTGGGTGCTGAGCCAAGCAGAGGGGTCCTGGGTTCCTAGTTTTCTGTGTCCTTATGGCCGATGGCTTCTGAAGTGGACGCACTTAGCTCCCAGACTAGCTTCACGTTCTAAACTCCCACTTCCCAGTTCGCTCCTCACCCTTTAGCTGGCTTTTGTCCTGTCTACTCCAATGAATTAGCTCTTTTCAATGTCCTAGCTGACCGAAGTCTTGCCAAATCCAGTGGCCAATTCTGTGTCTTCATTGCACGAGGCCTCTTGCGACACAGCAATTTCCCAGGGTGACCATGCCCTCCTTGAAGCCATGATCTTGAAAGCTTTTATGATGCCAAGCCCCCCTTATTTCCCTTCTCTCATCCAAGATTAGTCTGCAGCCCCTCTGCCTTGTTTTGACCACCCTATGAGATTCTAAATGCTGTGCTCCAGAGCTCTGTCCTCGGCTTTTCTCCATCTACCTTCTCCATCTAAACAAGCTTACCCAGGAGGGCAAGAGTCTTCATCACGTTTGCCCCTCTATCTTCAGTGCCTGTAAAAATGCCTACCACAGGAGAGGAGCTTGTGAACGTTGGTGGGATGAAAGAGCACAAACATTGGGAATGAGTGTTCCCACTGATTCTTGCTTTCCAGTATCACCGAGCTTCCTACCACTCCTGGACTCTCCCTGCTTTACATGGGACTGAAGAGCCACGGCATTAGCTCACATAGTGATTAACTTGGGTGGCTGTGAAGTTGGGAGATCCCGGCTGGCTGAGGACTTTGGATCTCGTCCCCCCAGCCTTTTGACCCTCTCCCGACGGCCCTCAATACAATGGTTTGATCCCCCTCCCCCCAAATTAATTAATTTAACAAACACTGGAAATAAAAAACACAGAAAGTGGAAATTTTCTGTTATTGCATTTCATATACATGGTCATGCAGGTTAAAAAAGTTAAAAAAGTGTAGCATTACTCTGCAAAAAAGGCAAATACAGCGTGAAGTCTCTGAATTAGCTATGACTCAATAATGCTCCTAATAAGGGTGAGACGTCTTTAGAAAATCTTTTTTTTTAAAACCTCAATCAGATGTCCTCTTCTTCTAACATTTCTAAAAAAACACCCATGCTATTTTTGTTTATCAAATTATCTGTTCACTATTAGTAATAATTACACCAAAAGACCAATTTAATTTATAAAGGTTCCCCCTGCTGTCTGCAAGTACAGTGTTCTTATGAAACCTTTCATAAGCCGAAGTGGGGTAAAGTGAAGAAGCAGTTACCTCAGGACACATCTCACTGACAGACACAAAAAGTCAATCAAGATGGAGCACAGATGTTCACAGACACAGGTCAAACCACGGAGGCTGGATGCGGCAGTGCTGAGTGTGGATCCGAGAAGGAGCTTCGTGGGGCCACTCTCGCTGTGCAGGGCGAGCTGGGCCTCTATAACGTTAGCGGAAACAGGTGCTAACATGGGTCTTTGGTAAAAGCAAAGTGGCCTAAAGCACCTTTTAGAAAAGTGGGGACTCCTGTATTCTTTACCATTGCCATGGACAAATTTCTCTTCATTACCTTTTTAGCTTTGACTTTACTGTTTATTGTGCAATTTGCTATGGATCCCAGAACTTTTTGCATTTCTGCATCAATGGTTTATAAAAGACTGAATTTTCTCTTTGCCAAGTGTTCCAATGAGATTTATCTTTGCAAAGATAAATCACTACAGGGTGGGGCAAAAATAGGTTTATAGTTGTTCAGATGAAAAACAGTACAATAATTAATAAATAATAACACAACAATAAACTGTGTTTCGTGTACTTACAACTGTAAACCTAGTTTTGCTCAACCCTGTATATTAAAGACACATGTTACAAGAAAGGTGTTATCCCTATGTGCACACATTCAAATACAGAGCAACTGCACAGCCTTCATTTGAGGCACGATGCTATACTTCATGGCGTATATTTATTGGTGTGAAAGCTTAGAAGCCAGGGAAATTCTCTCCTTCCTGCTAGTCTTTCCCTAGCTGTAACTTCTTCCCCACAAGTGGAGACTTTCCTTTCTATTAAACACTTTCTAGAGATTCAAGTACTCATTTGCTGAGTACACGTAGATGAGCTGTCTGTCTCAGCCAAAAGGCTTCTTTCCATGTGTGTATGGAGCTTTCTCAATATGGTGTACAAACTACTTCTGCATCTTGTAGAGTTGCAGTGAGGGTAGGACGAGGTCTGTGTATTTCAGGAGGCACACAACACAAAAAGGGAAGGCTGTGAGGGCCATAAGAAGGCTGGCTGGATGGCTACTCACTGGGTGTAAGGCTCTGAGCTATTTTACAATGATGATTAATTACAGCATGTGCCCAATCACAACATATCAGAGCCCAGCTGTCTGGGAGTGAAAGCTAGAGGGATATGCATCAACTCTGGGTGAAATCCAATATCCAAGGCAAGAAACCTTCTCTGTCCTTTCCATGCCCATCCCTCCACCCAGGCCTTTGATGTTAGGCTCCTAATGATTCTTGTTCTCTGGTTTGTCAAGAATTCCCCAACTCCTGGATTTTTGCTCTTTGCTGACAAATGAGCTCAAATCACCTGTTTAGGTGGAGATGAGAATATATGGCCTTAATTCAATAATGAATTTACAAGTACTGACTGAGCAGCAGTCAGAGACTATTCTAGACTTTGTAGATATGGAGGTAGACAAGATGGTCAAGATGGTCTTCTCGGGGAATTTACACCCCGGGGTGAAAGGGATGGATGATGGTGGGGAAGATAGTGAACAAATAAATGAAGAAGCAATGCCAGAAAGCACCAAGCACTATACAGAAAATAAAATGAAGCAGTGAGACTGACAGAGATGGATGGGGTGTGGGGAGATCACCCTACAACAGCCTAGAGCTTGGGGTGGAAGTGTGCTGGGACCCACAGCGTCAATTCCCTTCCTTCCATCTCTCTCCTCTGTAGCTTGTTCATCCATTTAGGGCCAAACTTCCAGGAAGTGTGGCTGGATCCCCTGGGACCTGAAGCCCAGCTGCCCACTTGTTCCTTTACCTTCTCCCGGATGACATCACTGCAATTACTCCAAGGTTTCCTCACAGCTGTTCTAGACCCTACTCTTGTTTCCTTCTCACAGTGGTCGAATAAGGTGGGTACTATGATCACTATGAACCTTGTTTTTCATTTCACATGTGGGGCCCAGAGACATTGCGAAGACTTGCCCAAGGCTCACAGCTGCTGAGTGGAGGGAAGTGCATTCCTTACCACAGGGCCATGCTGCCATTCAAACCCCACCATTGCACAGGAAGTCTAGCCCCAGCACTCACCCACACTTCCACAGCCAGGTAAGAATTTTCCAGAAGTTGCTCACCCAACCCTCCCCCGGCAGAACTGGAAGCCCGTGTTCCCACTGTTGTGTGCGTACACTTGATTCCTGTCGCCCATTCCTGTCTAGTGACCTTATCTGCCTGCAGGTTCCTGGGCATGCCCGACATAACTGGCGTGTCTGACATCCCAAGGAGACCATCTCTGAACATCGCCCTCGTCAACACGACCACATTGTTTTCAGTCATTACCACGAAATGAAGTGAGCAATAGTGGCTAGCAAAGAAATGCAGAATGCAAACATTTTCTGTTCTTGCATCTCATATATATAAGTACATATAGTATGTGAATTTCTATGTACTTGTGCCTGTTAAAAACAGTGTTACAATGCAAAAAAGAAAAATGGATTGTGTTTTAATTATATTACTGTATTCTTTCTTTTAAACACACACAAAAAATATATGTATCTACCAATTGGTCTGCCAGAGAAACAAATGACTGTATTACAATTTGTTTTGTTGACTTCTGCATGATTCCCAATGATTTTATGAAAACAGCTCTCTTCATATATTCGTGTTCAGTGGATAACCAGGTCTGTCAACCTATTATCCCCTTAAGGTCAATTAAAGAACACATTTAAAAAAACTTTGATTTGGAAAAGTTTCTTTCACACAAAACAATAGGTATAGAGGAAAAGTCTGAAATATAAGTTTGGCAGACGTGCTTAAGAATCCCACTTGACAATAAACTCCAGACATTGAAATAATGTGCATGTCTGTTTATTTGGGATCAAGTCTAGCAGCCTTCAGATGGCTCTGCAGTCAGAGTTTTAAACACAGATAAAGACTCCATGTGTTTACAGAGAATGGCAGAGTTGAAATAACTCAAGTTATATTATCATTTTTAATTGTATATCTTCTGGTTGAACTCAAGAATATATCATGTTTGGAGACACACTGAGCTTGAAACACATTCAGATAATTTCAGTCCATAATTCCTAAACTTACATTACAAATAAATGTAGCCAGCAATTACGTATTAATTATCTTCTATGTGTACTCCAGTGTTCACTAAAAGACAGGAAATAAAAGTCTGCTAATATAAATATTATACGTTATGAAAACTCAACAGTAACTGCAGCAATTGATGAGAACTTAGACCAATAAGAGATTTTTTTTCAGAGAAAAGTCTTTTATCACTAGTATTGCTTATAAACAGCAAGGAGGTTTTAGTTGGCTTTGTTGCTGTTTTTCAGTTCCCTACAGACAACGTTCCCATCATCTCTTCCTTGGTGGGCTGCGGGGCCACATCTTGCTGATGTTCCTGTTCTGGAGGCCTGGCCCACTCTCTGCAGCACCTGGATGGGTGAATGTTTGCCTTAAACTCTCTCACCCCCTTGGCTTCCCAGGCAAAGCCCTCCTAGACTCTCGCCAGACCTGCCTGCATGACACTAGCCCCACGGATCTGCCTCTTTTCTCTGTGCTGGTCTCTTACCCTGGCATCTCAACCCACCCATGCACAGAGACTCCCAAACCTCTGTCCATAGTTCTGGTGTTTTTCTAATTTGCTACCGTTCACTGGCATTTCCAGGGACTGAGGTTCCCAGGTATCAAAATCAAAAGGATTTGTAGGAATGGTGATTTTAGTCTCAGAGAATATGGCTGGAATCACAGTCTAGCAGTAGTTCTGAAAGTGCTGTGGCTCATGGGTGAAACCTACTTGGGCACTGGGACAGTGTCAGAATGCTCAGTCACACCACAGGTAGCAGTCGGTGTGCACCACTCTGGGCCTGGCAGGAGCTCTGCAACCAGGGATGGAGAATGAGCAGTAGAGGCACTGACTGACAGTCACCCTCCCATGGCAGCTGTGGCTCCTCAGTCCCACCCCTCTGTCCCCAATGACTGTAGAGGCTCCCTCAGAAGCATCCTCTATATGACATTCCTGGGAGTTGCTACCAATTGATCAGCACGAATGTAAGAGAAGAGAAACATCTGCAGTGGGAATAAGTGCCCCAGATGTGATACACACAGACTAGGAAGACATGGCATAGGGAGAGATCTGGTATAAACAGTAAGAGCAGGAGAGCAGTACAGAGGAAAGGCAAGAAATGTATGTAGAGGACAGTGGAAGTGCAGAGTTGCCCGTTTTACTAGGGATCCACATGGGGAACACAAGTGGGTGATATCAGAAGAAACTCGATAATAGAGGCATTATTTTCTTCCTGTGAGTTCGTTACTTAGTCTCCAAGGACCTCAGCTTACTATTGTTTGACTTTGGACAGGTTACTTAGTGCCTCAGAGCCTCAGCTTCCTACCCTGTAAATGAGGTTAATAACAATACCTACCCTTGTAGGGCTGTGGCAAGGACTGAACAATTAACCCACGTAAAGTGTTCAGAAAGTGCCTGGTTTGCAGAGTGCTCAACTGGCAATTGATGTTACCTCTTAAATCCTTTCGAGGCTAAAAGTCCAAGGGTCTCTGATTTCATGGGGAGGTCTAACAGTGTCATTGAGAAAGCAAGAGTAACTTTGGGACAGGTCACTTTCTCCAGGTGGGTGCAGATGGTGTCCCTCTGTGCTTACTCGGACAGCTCTGCATCCAGACAGCCTTCCTTTCCCTGGGTCTCGGGGGTGGCTAGTCAGTGGACACACAGGTTCTTAGTCACAGCGGTGGGGGTGGGGCAGCAGGAAACACGTGTCAAAGGGTAAGTTGAAATTGTATGGTTGGGGCATCTGTGGCTGTACCTCAACACTGAGCAGGCCGGGGAGAGGGGGCGGCCTCAGGGAGCAAGGGACAGGTAACCAGGATGAAGACAAGATAGGGGTATAATCTGCCAGATCATTTTATTCTATATGTCATGTATCATAACAGTACAAATAAACCCCTATTTGGAAGGAATAAAGGAGAGTCAAATGTTATTACATAAAAAAAATTAGTGATGAGAGATATAGAGTAAAAAGGCAGAATTAAAAAAAATTCCCTCTAAGGCTACACAACAATAGAAATATGTTTCTGATTGGCATCCAATGCAAACAGCCAAAGTAGAAGCCAAAATTGATATCCATTGAAGATTTCTGGGGGGAGTTTGATTTTCAAGTCACTTGGATTGATCTGACTCATAATCTTTATTTTACTTTGAATCAAGTAGCTGCTTTTTACTGGGAAGTGGGGGTTAGGATGAATTGAAGACCTGTCAGGAATGTGTTGCCTGTCGGGGCAAATGGCAGACAGAGAAAGTATATTTAAATGGATGAGATACAGAGAAAGAACTGAGCGGAAGGCCGGCTTGCTTCAGCACGAGGTGTGGAGAGACCTGCCTGGTCTTTGACTATAGTCTTTGGGAGACCATCATGGATACTGGGCTAGGACTTCAAATTACTTACTCTAAGTGGGCAGATCATAGAAACAGGAGCTTTATGCTCTGAAATCAGCTCCGCCACCCACAGTCAAAGTAAGCCCCACAGTTTCTTTTGAAATCTATATTATTATGTCTTTCAGAGAACAAACAGGTGTGTTCACAAAACATGGCCCAAGTCACCTGTACAGTGTGCAAAGACCCTCATTTCACCCTCAGATCTTCTATGTTTCACATGTGGGCCTGTCCTTATAGCTACTGGTAGAAAAACAAAATTGTACCTATGTCAAATTGAGAACGATTTAATATGCACAAAAGGAAAGACAAAAGGTGTTGTTAGATTTCTGTATTCATATGAAAGATCCCACACAACAGATGTATCTGAATTTACATCACTATATGTTGCGTTTCTCATCTTCATTTTTTCCTGTGCTCCTCTGTGTCAATAAATGCTGACGCACACGGCGTGCACATTATGATGCTAGACACTATCTCGGGGGCCATCCAGTATTGACTCGCGTTCCATCGTCACAGTGACTTTAGGAACTGCATGCCGTTCTCATTTCTATTTTACAGATGAGAGATTGAGGCCTAGCACGACGAGCTGATCAAGATTAATTGCACCGCTAGTAAGTGAAGGGCCAAGGCTCAAGCTCAGGCAATCTGCCTCCAGATTTCTTACATGTTGTGCTAAAAGCTTTGGGTCTTTTTATTTCGCCTCTTTGACAGATCTGTCTATACAACACCAAAATATCCCTCAAAGTAGCTCTCCTCAGTGTTTCCTCTGGGATTAAGAACCATAAGCATTCTTCATCATCTATATGTTGCATTGTGTGCCCACCACCCGAAGTCAAACCTTCTGTCATCATATATTTGACCCCCGTATACAGATGATGTATCGTAGAGTTGTACACTTGAAACTTATATAATTTTATTAACCAATGTCACCCCCAAAAATTTCATAAAAAACGAACAAAAAATGTGTATTTGTAGCCATTCCCTGCAACACTGAATTATGCAAAAGCATATGTAGATAGAAAAAAAAGTAGAGAATACTCATGATATTTGGATATCCACTATATTTTATTTTTAATAAAGGTTCCTCACTCTACATGAAAAAAAAAGAACCATAAGTATTGATACAAATACCCTGCAGGTCTCACTCAGAGGCTGCACCAAGTTCTGAATTCAGCCCCTGGGGACACTCTTGCAAGGCTGCTGTTCAAGCCCAGGGGGAAAGACCTTTTTCCCTGCTTCTGCTAAAACCATTTCTTTTTTTTCCATTAAGTTTATCACTTTTATTGTATTTTTTCCCATTGCCATTTATCCCCCATACTCTCTTCCACCTCCAACCATCCCCCATCACCACACTGTT
The DNA here is from genome assembly GCA_007922815.1 of Macrotus californicus. Lineage (NCBI taxonomy): Eukaryota > Metazoa > Chordata > Mammalia > Chiroptera > Phyllostomidae > Macrotus > Macrotus californicus. The sequence goes on from VMDR010007799.1 coordinate 13,854, forward strand.
GTCCGTGTCCATGAGTTGTCCTTTTTTCTTTTTTACTTGATCCCTTCATGGCCCCAACCCTCTCAACGTCCCCAAGAGCTGTCATCTGCTCTCTATCTCGGAGTCTGTCTCTATTTTGCTTGTTAGTTCAGTTTGTTCATTAGATTCCACATATGAGTGAGATCATATGGTATTTGTCTTCCTCTGACTGGCTTGTTTCATTCAGCATCATGTTCTCCAGGCCCATCCATGTTGCTGCAAAGGGTAAAATTTTCTTCTTTCTTATGAATGAGTAATACTCCATTGTGCAAATGTACCATAGCTGTAAAACTATTTCTTTAAGTGAACGCAAGAGTGATTTATTTTAAACTAGTCTTTAACTCTAATTAAAAAGGTAATTCAAAAATTCAAACATGGAAAAAGATATAAAATAAAATTCTTCCCTCCTATCCCTTTTTGAACAGATGACAGCTAGTGGCAGGGGGAGATTTTAGGGGTGAAAGGATTGAGTACCTTCACCCCCTAAAAAAGGAAAAAGGACTCATGGACATGGACAACAGTGTGGTGATTGCTGCTGGAGAGGGACATAAGGAGTCTAAATGGCACTGGAAAAAAGAAAAGATTATATATTTTTAAAAAAGCATTTCAGGAAAAACATTTTTAATTCTACCTAAACTCAATAGAAGATAAAAATCTGACTACACTGAAGTGAGGAACATCTATCTATTAAATGACACCATTGAATTGTTCATTTTAAATAATCAGCACAATGTGTGAACTGTATCTCCACAACATTGTTCTATTAAAAAACACCAAAACTATAGTGTTTTGGAATACATGCCTAGGCAGTAAAACTCTGAAGGAAATCAAGGAAGTGAATTCTATAAAACTCAGGACAGTGGTTTCCTATGGGAGAGAGAGAGGATTAAGTTAGGAAGGAAGCAGGGTGACCTGTTATGTCTAATAGATGATTCATGTCTATTTCTTTACCTAGGTGATGGATACATGTGTCTTTATTTTACAATAGACATTAAACTGTCCACTTATGCTTTAAATACCTTCTGTAGTTGTGTTACACTTCACAGTAATAATGTAATAAAATATTAAAAATTCACAGAAAGGAGTGAATTGGAAAAATGATATGGTTAGGAAAAAAATTTAAACATGAAGAAAGATATAAAATAGAATCCTTCCCTTTTATCCCTTCTTCCCAGAGGTAACTACTGTTTCTTTTTTTAAAATCTTTTTTATTGTTATTCTATTATAGTCATCCCAATTTTTCCCCCTTTGCCCTCTTCCACCCATCCCACCCCAGTGTGGGAATATCCTCCAGTCCCCCCGATGCTGTTGCGAAGGGTAGGAGCTCCTTCTTTCCTTCTGGTGCACAGTATTCCATTGTGTAAATGTACCAGTTTTTTGATCCACTCATTTACTGGTGGGCACTTAGTCTGTTTCCAGCACTCGGCTATTGTAAATAGTGCTGCTATGAGCATAGGGGTGCATAGATTTCTTACATATACCTCCAGAAATTCATGTTTTCTGTTTGTTTTTATAAAAGCAGGAAATATATTTCCTCCAATGCATTAAAAAATATTTATTAAGCATCGACTAGGTGCCAGGTGCTGGAGGCACAGTAGTGAATAACACGAAGGCCCCTGCCGTTGTGGAGCTCATGTTTTCATGAGCTCCCCCTGGAGAATGACCCAGAATCCCACAAGTTACTTTCTCCTCCTCTGACTATATTTATGCAGAAGCTAGAAAAAAATCTATTTTAATTAACTTCCATTGCATCTAAATCCTTCAGTGAGGGAGAGAAGAAGCGCAAGGATGGACTGTGAGTGGCCAGCTTAAGGGAAGTCTTTTTTTTTTTTTTTTTTTTTTCCAGTTGGGCCTCAGTCTTTGTTGTCCCAGGAATGAAATGTCTTCGGGGCATTGACCAAGGACCAGCTTGGACGTCTCCCTATAGTTTCAGGAATTTATAAACTTAGAGAGGCAGCACTACCATCAGTCGCCATTCCCAGGTCTGAAAATTTCAGAGGCAACTATGTTTTAATTTTTCTTTCTTTCTTTTTTTGAAGGAGGTCCTTGAAAAGTCTACTCTCTCAACTACATTTGTATTTAACCTAAAGCAAGACTCCATTTAAAAGTACCTCTCTTGCCTTTGTCATTCAGACATGGATGGAGACGGGACTTCATGAATCCTGCAGTTAGTCAACTGTCACCCACCAGCAGGTACTGCCGGCGCCATGGACACCCTTACTCCTCTAGCCAGACAGCTCACCCTCCTGAATGCTCTGATCTAGCGGACAGTAGGCACTTCCTTGCTGTTCCTGAGTGCAACCATTTTAAATGTGAATCTCACTCCTTATAAGACGGGGAGAACAAAGCCTGACTTCCTGCATTGTGTGCCAAAGGAACTTTTAAGAAATTCTATGAGCTAAACCAACAGTGGTGACTTCCTGTCAGAGCGGGAGGTGAGAAGCCCTTCCCAGCACTGACGACCTGTTTGGTTTGGTCAGGCTGTTTACACAGTGCCCGATGAAGGGAGCGATAAAATAATGTACGAAATTCCTCCCTCAACCAGAACAGTATCTGGCTGTCAGCTGTTAAGGGGAGGGTTTTGTCAGTGACAACTTAATGACTTTGAGATATTTCAAAAGTGCTTCTTCAAGTGCTTTCAAGTGCCTTCGAGACAAGTTACAGTTGACAGAGAGTCGGTCCCTCCTTTCTTCTTAATCCTGAGTCATTAACAGTCCAACTCGAGGACTAAACAGATTTTAGGAGTTTTTAAATCCCAGTTATCAATGATCTTTGATGTTGGATCACTTCTTTTTGTGCTTTATTTCCTAAGAAAATGGCCATGGAGAATCCCAGACAGGCTGTGCTCTCTCACATGGTAATGGCAGGCCCAAACACGTGGGGGCGGTCCTCACTCCTCATCTGACTGTTGGGATCCTCACTTGCTATCAAAGTCAAACTTCCTGGCCTAAAATTCCCTGGCTCCTTTCTCATCCTATGTGAAAGGACTAGAACATATGTTTGCTTCCTCAAGTCCCCTGGGTGCCTCAACTCTTTTTAAAGAACTATTGGAAAGAACAGATGCTACACTGTGGACTTGATACAGGAAGACCCTAGTGGCCATGCTCTGCTTCTTTGGTGATTTCCTCCTCAATTGCCTGTGGGAGGAGAGGCATATGCATGGCCAACACTTTCTGCTCATTGCTTACTCAATGCGCATCAAAATCCATGTGGTCTCCCCAGTGCAGCTTTGACCTTCCTATCCATTTAGGAGGAAGAATACTCTGACCAATGCTAAGTATTAGCCATCAGTACAGGCCAGTACTAGTGTTGTGTACCTGCCTTATTTAGGAAAGAATGTTGACATTTGTGAGGCTCTATCAGATAAGGTTTTCTAAAAACATGCTCTAAGTGCTTCTGTTCCACTAAATATTTAGTCTAATCATGCCGGTCCTTTGTTCAGAACTCATTAGTAGCTTCTCATTGTATTGACCATTCAATTGACCATTCACCTGTCAATAGACATTTGGATAGTTTCCAGTTTGGGGTTATTACAAAATTTAATTAAAAGATTTTCATAAAAAGGGAAACAAAAAGAAAATAAATTACTGCTGAAAATGTAAAATAAATACTATTTGCCATAAACAGAAGCTTACCGTAGAAACGAACACAAAACTGATAAAGGAGTTGTACGGGTTAAAGTCACTGCAGCTGCCAACACTAGGGTACAAGCCATGGTGGAGAACTGTGTCCCTGCAGGAATCAGATGGGCCTCTTGTTTAGATCCCAGCCCATGGGTCACGGCAAGACAATGAAGAGTCACACTCCACAGTGTCCAGTTGAAAACAGTAAGTCTGGCAGATGATATGAGAGAATGTGGTGTGGTAATGTTGACAGACGCTATTCAGTTATTCACTCACTAAGTAAAAAAGTTAAATTGTCAGTGACCCTATCCTGCGGATAGGGTAATGGGGATCACACAGGTGTGGTTTCTGGGATTCACAAGCTTATTTATGGCCTAAAGAGCAGAGACTGACAACAATACAAGCCTTGAGGTGTGATAGCACTAGGTTAGCTTGTGTTCTGCTGGTCTGAGAGAATACAGCAGGGTCCTTACTGTGCCCATAAGACCCATATTTAAATGATGACCCAAAAGGTAATTCGGAGTCAGACAGGGGAGCAGAATGAGAAATGGGTGATGAGACGGAGGAGCAGGTTCTAGGGAGAGGCACTGATAAGGCAAAACACAGTCTGGTTGGCCTGCAATCCCATCTCGGCATAGACAGTTCTGGACGAGTGCAGGGAGAGAATCCATGCCAGTCTGGGTTTCCAGCACTCTTCATCCTATGACTAATTTCTCCCTGCTCAGCTGGTAACTAAGGTGATGGGCCTGCTGGTAGACTGGTGGTCGATGGTGATTCTGAGAAGAAACTGTATTTGACTTATGCCTTGTCTGTGTTCAGTGGTTTACTTTATATAGCTAGTATCAAGTTAGTCTATACAAAATGAACCTAGCCCTTCCAAAGTCAACCAAGCCAATCACAACCAGCTTCTGACTTAATTGAAGCCAGTGGGGTTGAGGATGAAATAAAGGAAGGAAAAGCTCAGAACATCATCAACAGGCCCAGCAAGTTGGAGGGATCAAAGCTATGAAGGTGAGGAACAGTTAATGGGAAGAGATCTGGGGACTCTGATGTGTTCTACCCAATGTCCATCCCTTCCTTTTTTCTTGTTAACAAAACTTCAGTTGTATTCAGGGGTCTACCCTCCTCCTCACAGGCATGGACTTCAGAGGAGAGTGACCCCACCCCTAGCCTGGAAATGGATCTGACTGGACGAAATCAATCACAGAGCCTAATGCCACTTGCCAATGACTGGATTAGGCATGCAGATGTGATACAACTCTTGCCACAGAGACAATAGTGGAAGTATGATGGGGTAGCTCTGCCAAAGCTTTTCTTTCTCTTAGAAAGGGGATCCCACAGAATGGTTGGTTTCTTCTTCTTCTGGATGCTTTTGTCCTTGTGTATGACAATGGAATTGCTGCAACTACCCTGTGACCATGGAGGACAGGAGATGAGATCGAAGGCCTACCAGACCAAGGAACACTTGGGGGATGGCAGAGCACAGAGTTGAAAGGATCTAGACCCTTAATGACTTCCCCGAGCCTCAGAATCACTCATCTCTGGAGCTGCTCATGTTGGAAGTACTCAGTTTTTTCATGTCTTAAGCCACTTTGAGTTTAGATTTCTTGGGCAAGAAGCATCCTAACTAAAGATTCAACTCATTTATTCATTCATCCAATCATTAAGTCATTCAATGTCTACTTCCTTGGTGGTGTCTCTGTACTGGGTCAGGCACTATACTAAGAGATGTAGACAGAAATTTTAAAAATGAAGTGAGAAATGGTTATGCACCTGGTTTTGCTCAATGAAATATGAGCAGAAACGGCATGTGTTACTTCTGGGGAGGAACTTTAAAAACCAGTCTGGGATTTGTCATGCTTCCTTTCCTCTGTCATGACGCTGAGTAATTAGATGTTGAGAAAGAACTTCCTTCCATTCACCTACCTCTCCAGTGACCGGGTTGAGCAAAATCCTACCCCTTCTTTCCCACGTTGGATGTGTAGTGAGATTTAAAAACAATGTTATTTTAAATCGTCATGAATTTGAGGTTGTTTATCATCAGGCAAAGCCTTTCTGTCCTAGCTGACAAGCGTGGAAATTGCTTACTTAGCACAGAGCCTGGTGTTCAGTGCACAAAAGCCTACCTGCTGCTGATGTTGCTATTGTTGTTTTGCTACTGAGGGGCGCCCACCTAGAGCAGTGAATTAATGAGGCCAGCACATATCTGGAAATGTACTCACAAAGTGACTGTTTAAAACCCAGTCGTGTATAGGCTTATCAAGTAGAGAGGGTAGCAGCTAACTACAAAATGCAGGTTTGAGCTCAGAGTTCAGTCTTCTCGACCTAAGCACCTTAAAATCCCCAATAAACAAGATATCTTTAAACAATGACCAATATAAAGTTTTGCTTTTAATATTATAAAATTAATTGTAGCAGGATCAACTAGAAATCTGACTTCCCTACAGTTAAAAGAAAAAGGGACCTGAGAGAAAATGGATAGCATACTGAAAATGTCATGTTATTAAGACTATTTACAAACATACAGTGTCCAGTTCAGGAGAATCCCGTAGTACTGAGCACTGCCACCACGTCTGAGGCAGGGCACGGCCCCTCTCCCAGAGGGATCCTGGTCATTAGAGATTGTCCTGCGATGGCTTGAGTTCAGAAGCTGTTCCTTGAAAGTCCTCAGCAGAGGCAGGATGGTGCTCCGTCAAGAGGGGATCACGTTAGCTGTCTTAAAATGCTTAAAGAGAAGCTCACTTCCTCTGCGCGCTCGCAGAAGGCCAGACAAGGCTCAAAGGTGGAGCGTCAGGGACACTGAGCTTAGCTCCACACAGAAAGGAGTGAGAGGGAGTGGCCACGGCGGCGCCAGGCGGCGCCCCGGACCCCTGCCCAGAGCGGGGGCGGGAGTGGGACCGCCTCCGGCCCGGGATGCGGCAACTCGGCAACTCAGAAACTCGCGCACCTCTGCGCAGTCGGCAGTTGCCTCCTGAGCCAGGCAGGTGGCTCCAGCCGCAGGAGACCCGAGGAGCCCTAAGGTGTGAAACCGGGCCAGCCGTGGGTGACGGCGTCTGCGGGGGACTTTGCCACTCGTCCACCAGGACCTGGGAAGGAGAACCGGCAGCTCCCGACCCCCGTCCCCTCCACCACCATTTTGGATACTCCGCAGGGACGCGCTTGGGCGTCCCACCGACTTCCAGGACGGACGCGTGCCGCTCTCTTACCGCCAACTAGGCGGCAACCCATGTTTGCCGCGGTGACCCTTTGCCTGTGACCCCGCGGAGCCTGGAGCCTCCCGAGAATGCCGCGGAAGGGACGCGGGGCCGGTGGGGCAGCGCGATGTCCGCGGAGGAGCTGTCCCCGCGGGAGCTGTCCCCGGAGGCTGCGCGTCTGGCGAAGGCCTGGGAGGAGCTCGACCAGACAGGTTGGTACTGGGGAACTATGACTGTTAGTGAAGCCAAGGAGAAATTAAGAGAGACACCCGAAGGAACTTTCTTGGTTAGAGATAGTTCGCATTCGGACTTCCTACTGACAATATCTGTGAAAACAGCCGCTGGACCAACTAATCTGCGGATCGAGTATCAAAATGGGAAATTCAGATTGGACTCTATCGTGTGTGTCAAGTCCCAGCTTCAGCAGTTCGACAGTGTGGTCCATCTGATCGACTACTATGTTCACATGTGCAAGGAGAAGTGGACGGACCGGGAAGCCCACCGGAGCGGCGGCCTTCACCTTTACCTGACCAAGCCGCTGTACACAGCAGCACCGTCTCTGCAGCATCTCTGCAGACTCGCCATCAACAGACGCACCAGCGCCGTGTGGGAACTGCCTTTACCAGCAAGACTGAAAGGTTACTTGGAGGAATATAAATTCCACATATAAGTGCTTCTCTTTTTCTAAACCTGCCTCACGTAGACTATCTCCAAAGGCAGCTACATGAAAGAGAGCCAAACCCTGCCTTGGCTCGAACAACAAGGCATTCCAAGAACACCTGAGTCAATCTAACGCAAATGCATGACGGAGGTAGCTAGATAAAGTGTCCAAGGTATTTCACCTAAGGCTTCTCTTCCTAAAACTAAGAACAGCTGATCCTTTGAAGTTAAAGATTAAACGTCTCAAGGAAGGCTGAAGGGCTGAAGTGACATTTTCATCGGAATGCCTTGCCTTTCGGAGGTTCTTTGTTCTTTTTTGCTTTTTTTTTGGTTGAAGGTCCAAGCTCCCATGGTAAAGGACTCCATGGAGGAGCCCCGAAAAAGGGGAAGAAAAGTGACACAGGCTTTACTTCAGTGTTACGTGCCTGGCGCTCCGAGTCTGTTTGGCCATGTTATATTTTGTATTCTGATGTCCCTAGGAGTTTTGATGACCAGATGTGCTTGTGAGTATTTATTTTCATTTTATGCAATTAACCAAATCAATCAAAAAAATGACCATGAAATCCTGTACTTATCTTTTTACTACATGTATGAACCCTCTCATGTGAATGAGTGCTATAGTAATACATTTTAAGGGCAACTTACTTCAGAAATATTTCAAACTGGTGCAAATGAAAAAGATGGTCTGTTCCTTTAAGACTAGAGATAAGAATGTCATGCTATACAGGTGCAGCCCAGTTCCTGGTAAATAACACCATGTAAATATAGACATTTTACCCTTTGAAGTAGCTGTGTCCCAACCTTTTGCCATAGATTTTTTTGGAAATGGCTTAAAAATTTCCAAGTTGTCCTTGAATGTCTAACCATGAACATCAGCAGTTGTCTCAGTTCTAAGAACTTTGACTTAATTTTCTTCAGATCTAAGGGAAAACCTGCTTGTTTTTCAAAGTTCATTTTCTGCTGGTACTATTTGATTGGAATGTACTAAGTTAAAAAAACACACACACAAAAAAACAGACTTCAAAGAAAAAAAAGAAACGAAAAAGGTATTTGACCTTATAGTAATTATACCTGCACAACAAGAAAGGGGGCTGATCTTGATATAGTGAGCTGTCGTTTAAAGTGTTTCAAAAGAGGCCCTGGCCAGTGTGCCTCAGTTGGTCAGAGTTTCGTCCTGTATACTGAAAGACTGTGGGTTGGCTTCCCAGTCAGGACATATACCTAGGTTGTGGGTTTGATCCCTGGTCAGGTAGCCTACGAGAGGCAACCAGTCCATGTTTCTCTCTCACACTGATGTTCCTCTTTCTTTCTCTTCCCCCTTCTTCTGTCTCTAAAAAAGCAATGAAAAAATGTTCCTGAATGAGGATAAAATATACACACACACACACACACACACACACACACAGTGTTTGAAAAGAGGATGAATAACCTGTATGTATACAGAATTCACTCAGCACTTACTGAGGATCTACTAAATGCCACATGATCAGTCAGATAAAGATTAATATGTGATTGCTGATCACAGGGTATTTAATGAAAGTCTATGATGTATAAACAATAGGTACAAAGATAATTATTTTGTGTCGTAATTGATATTGTAGAGTGTACAAACTTTTATGGAGATATTAATTCTGTTTTGAAAATCAGGAAATACTGTATGGAAGTTACATTCTACTGGATCTAGAATAATTGTTTGACATTTGTATTGCAGAGGGGTAAAATATCAATGTGAGGAAACTCAGTGATTTTGAAAGTCTCCCAAATTTACGCCATCCAGTAAAGGCAAGACTAACACAATGGTGATCTAATGGGGTACGACACATATAAAATGTGTACATGAACTAAAGGGACCCTCCAATTTTTTTAAAGCAAGCAAGTAAAGGAGCAGTCTGCCCTGTTTGGATGGTGAATTGGCCACTCTTGGTATAGCTGCTCAAACACTTCAGGTGGCATGTAACATCCTTCAGGAGCAGGGAGAGCTTCTGGACACATCTGGTGCTGGGACTTTACTGTGAGGCTTGTGTCCCTCCAGGTTTGCTTAGAAATGGAACTGCAAAAGATGGATGAGTTTTGGAAAAGAGACAGGTTTTATTTTCCTCTTCTGAAAGGATGTGGAAGACTGAAGTAGCCAGAAGGGATAAGAAGCAGGAGGATGAGTAATCGTCCCTGTAACCAGAGTTATAGGGATCCCTATAACTAACCTCTGAGAAAAAAGAGCAGCACACTCCTAAAACTGACGATTCCCTCCTCTAGCGTCAATCTTGAATCAATACAAAATGGGTTAAGGCCTGATAATTTTAAGATCTGTCGTACTTGATGGTAAGGAATAGCAGCAGTGTGATAAACTGAGAAGCTGTGGTAAGGCAGTCCTAGGTTCAAGCCTGCAGTCTTCTGCTTCCCAGCTCTATGGCATTGGGTGAGTTAGTTAACCTCTCTGAGCTCCAATAGCTTCATTTGCAAAAACAGTAAAATACAGATTGCACAGGGTAGCTGTGAGGGTTACACAGGGTGAGGCAGGGTCCGTGTTACTTGCTTACACAGTACAAGCCACGGAGCAGGCACTCATAAATTACAACCATCAGTATTATTTTACTCTTAGGAGAAATGCAAGCCAAAAGAAAGGAAGTTAGGTATTAGTTTGGCTTTGTTGGACTTTGGCTTCAAAAGTCGATTCAACAAACTTGAGCAGTTACCCTGTGCATGGCACTGATTTAGTGGTGGGGATGCAGTGGGCAACAGTTAAGTCCCTTCTTCCTTCATAGGGGCACAATCCAGAGGGAAAACAGAGGTAATGAATAAGTAAACAAATGAACAGGATGCTTTTACATAAAGATTAGAGCTACGAAGAAATTTAAAAAAGAAAATGGGCTACAGTGTGCTGATGCCATGCATGAGAACCCTGGCTGGACGTCTGGCACATAGGGAGAGGTGTCGAGTCCTACAGTATGACATGAAGTGCACACCGAGAGTGTGCCCAGTTGACCCAGTGAATTTGTGTCCCACAGTTCTGCACTTACAGGGTCTTAATGAAGTCAGGTCCCAGACAAACTGATTCATTCATTTCAAAGGGATTTATTTTAGGACCCCCACATTTCTTTTGGTCTCGGACAAGTTAGATTACTCTTTTACAAAGTGTTTTGGCAGAGCCTTGGACTGATGTGTATTTTTAGTACCGAGTTCATGTGTAAGAAAAATGTGGGTGGAGGGGCTGGATGAATAATGGGAGAGGAAAATAAAATTGCGAACTGTATTTCAGAAGTGTCGGCTTGGTAGCGATGGCATAGAAAGTATTGGGTGATTTATAGGCTATGTGAGGCTTAAAAACAAACGTAAGCAAAATACCAAATTGCTGGTATTTTGACACTTGTGAGAGTGTCAATGATGAATGAACTTGAACTGACAAAGAGAGTAGGAAGGGCCAGAGTTGGGAGTCAGGGGGAGACAGAGACAGACATTGATACAAAAAGGCAAGCTTTTGGGAGAATGCTCTGTTTGAACTTAATCACCAAAAGCATTTTCTGGAAGAGCTTGGAAGAACTTTCCTTCCTAGGCCCAGATGAACAATATAGCCTCTGAATAAAGAGAGAAATCATGGTCTATCTTTGAAAGTCTAGTTTGATCCTGAAAATGCACACGTTGATTTTTAAAAAAAAATGGCAAGAGGAGTTTTCAACAACCGAAGTAGCTGATAAACACGATTGTAAAAACTCTTACAGGGCTCGTAAAACAAGAGGGTGAGCCTTCAGTAATAGCCGTCTCATGAAGCATGATCTGTTAATTGCATGCACTGTACACACGGACGACTTTAACACGTTTTATGGCATCATTCTGAAACCCACACTCAGGAATATCTCCAAGACTTCGTGCAGATTCTTCTCCGTTAACAATAGCTGGACCCCTGATTCAAGCTAGCTTCTCATTTATCTCTTCTGTAAACTCTAGTTTATGATGTTTTTTTTCCTCTGAAATGTCAACTTCTCAGTCTCTATCAATCCTGGCTTCCTTCTACCCTTCAAGGTTTAGCTCAAAGGTCTCTTTTTCATTGAACCCCTTCTTAAGCAGAATTACCTGTACCCTGATAGGGTTTCCCATAGCATTTTATGTATATCTTTATGATCCTTTCGTTTATCATCGTCATGTCTGCCATTCATGTCTGCCACAGGCACTGTGTTAAACATATTACATAAATTCCTTTATTTAATACTTGCAGCAGCCTGATGAGATAGGTATTATTCCAATTGACTGAGGAGGTTAAGAAATTGTTCCATTTCATCTAGCTAAGAAGACATGGCACCGAAATTTGAACTTAGTCTTCTCCATGACCTCTCATACCACACTGTTTGCTTTTGAGGGTATTGCAGTTTGTTTTCTGTCTGTCTCCCTCCCCAGATAACAAGCGTGTGTAAGTTGGGCCTCAGTAGGAGGGACAGGTGAATTTCCGAACTGGTGAGGAGTTTTTTCCATTACTTCTGCCCTTGTTTCCAGTGGCTTTTCCATACCAATGGCCTCTCTTGGCTCATGCTTCAGACTCTCCTAAAATCTCTCAAACAAGCAGCCTGTGGCCTCGGCATTCCCCATACCTTTCACTAAGTGGCCGCGGGTCCGGCCCTAGCGCAGCCGGCCTTGGTTTGTAGCTTGCCTTGCCTGGGCACCTCTAAGTTCAGCACAAGTAGCAGCTATGTGCAGATTGCTTTTAGCTCATGCTGGGAGGCCCCTGGGCAGAACACAGGTGGCAGCTGACCTTGGCCTGCACCTCCTGGGAGGGCCCAGAGTCAGCACACTGGTGGACAGTTTCAGACCATGTCAAAACACCACCTACGCACCTCCACAAGTGACACAGTAAAGGGGAGGACTCAGTGGGCATCAGAGCCCTGCTGAAGTAAGTCCTGCTCTGTAGGGTGGGCCACTGCTCAGCTGATCCTCTATGGTGGTTGCAGCCTCTCTTTGTAGTTGATCAGCCTGGGGGTAAATTCCTCCCATTGATGTGCCAAAGCAATCAAGGCTCAACTATAACACAAGGGTGTACACAGTCCACACAGGGGCAGGGTACACCTGGAGTGCCCAACTTGAGTGATCAGGGAGGCTATACTGCTGGACCCCACAGAATACCTACTACACAAGCCCACTCTACCAAGCTCTACCTAATATAGGAGAACAACACAAGGAGGCTACCACACTGAGGAGACAAAGAACCATGTCCCAAATGAAAGAACAGAACAAAAGTCCAGAAACAGAACTAAACAAAATGGAGACAAGCAATCAAGTAAATGCAGAACTCAAAACCCTAGTTATAAGGATGCCCAATAAACATAGGGAGAACTTCAACAGCATAAAGAAAGAACATGGAAACCATAAAAAAGGACCAGTCAGAAATAATAAATACAATGACCAAAATGAAGAATTTACAGGGAATCAACAGTAGAGTGGATGAAGCTAAGAATCAAATCAGAGTTTTGGAATGTAAGGAAGCCAAAAATAACCAATCAGGAAAACAAAAAGAAAAAAAAAATCCATTAAATGAGGACAGTGTAAGGAGCCCCTGGGACAATGTCAAGTACACTAATGTTAGCATCATGGGAGTGCCAGGAGGAGGAGAGAGAGCAGGAAATTGAAAACTTATTTGAAAAAATGATAGAAAACTTCTCTAACTTGGTAAAGGAAATAGATATACAAGTCCAGGCAGCACAGACAGCCCTATACAAGGTGAACCCAAAGAAGCCCTCACCAAGATACATCATAATTAAAATGCAAAAGGTTAAAGACAAAGAGAGAATCATAAAAGCAGCAAGAGATTAGCAGTTAGTTATCTACAAGGGAGCTTCCATAAGGCTGTCAGCTGATTTCTTAACAGAAACATTGCAGGCTAGAAGGGGAATGGCAAGAAATATTCAAAGTGATGAAAAGCGAGGACCTACAACCAATATTAGTCTACCCAGCAAAGCATATATTTAGAATTGAAGGACATATAAAGTGCTTCCCAGACAAGAAAAAGCTAAAGGAAGTTCATCACCACCAAACCAGTATTACATGAAATGTTAAAAGGTCTTCTTTAAGAAGAAGAAAAAAAAACGGAAACAGAGACAGACTCACAGATGGAGGACAGATGACAGCTAGTGAGGTGGGGAAGGCTAGGGGGTGGAGGGATTGAACGAAAAGGAAAAAGGACTCATGGACACTGACCACAGTAAGGTGATTGCTGGGGGGAGGGGAGTATAAGACAACTAAACGGTAATGAAAAAATGTAATAAATATTATACAAAAAGATAAAAATATGAATAAAATGGCAATAAATACCTATCAGCAATGAATCTAAAAAAATGAAATAAACAAAGGAGAACAGAAACAGACTCACAGTACAGAGAACATTTTGCCAGATGAGAGGGGGGATGAATGGGTGGGTGAAATGGGTGAAGGAATTAACAAGTACAAATTGGTTGTTCCAGAATAGGCATGGGGATGTCAAGTACAGCATAGGGAATATAGTCAATAATACTCCAGTAACTATGTGTGGTGTCAGATGGGTACAAGATTTAGTGGGAAGGTCACATAGTTATATAATGTCCAATCACTGGGCTGTATACCTGTAACTAATAATACTGCACGTTACCTGTATGTGAAAAATAAAAAAATGATTTAAATTAAAAAAATAAAAAAAACCAATTCATCCATTTAGCAGTCCATTAAAATTATTTTACACTTGAACTTTGCATAAGCCATGGGATTAAGCCATGACTTGATCAGAGGCAGGGCTGTATTTGTATTCCCATTGCCCGGCCCCATACCTGATTTTTTTTTTTTTAATTGAATGAAGAAAGAAAAGAAAAGCTCATTAACTGAAGAGGGACTTCAGATTAGTAGAAATAAAAAGCAAACAAATTTGATAGCCCAGTGCTACATGGGAATGGGAAAACATTAGGTGGATTTTGAATCTTTTCTACTTAATTTCCAAATTCTACTTGATTTATAATTTATGTTTGTTTATAGTTGTCTTTATGCCAAGACTGGTTTCTTTCCATCTGCATGTGTAAATGTAATAAATTAAATACTTATTTAGTGTTGTGGTTATCTATGGTATTTCCAGAGGTTTTTAGCGCAATCATGAAAATAAACACTGAACTTTTTCTAAAAATTCTTGCATACAGAGAATTGGATGGTGGGTCTCAGAGAAACTTGATACACCCAGGCTTGTCTTTTCTCCTCTCTTGTTTTGATTTCACCGGATGGCAATGCTCTGGGGAAGCAGTGGGAGTCTGGTTATCAACTCGCTTTCTAGTGAGTGGAGTGTGCAGGGGAATGAGGGCTTGTGAAGAGGTCTGTGAGGAGGAGGGAGAATGGCACCGATCCCTGTGCCCTGGGCCAGAATCAGTGTTACAGGTCCACTGGCTTTGGGGAGCAGTTCACAGGGTGGTGAATGTTTTCTCTTGCAGGAGAACTGGCTCAAGGTCACAGAAAAAGTGAATCAAGTTTCAGGCTAGTCCCTCCATCCGTGAGGGCCAGACGGCTCTCCTCTTGGTGTAGCTCTATCCTGTGTTTAAATGACTGTCAATTAGTTTGCTGTTAATTGAGCTGAATGCATTTCTGACCAATACAGTGTCCAGTCAATCAGAGAGGCAAATCAGATTGGAATTTGTTCTCTTTACTAGTCCTGGCTGAGGTTCCTCCAGGTGTTAGAACAATCACTTTTTGGTTCTTACTTTCTTTCTTTTTTTTTAAATAAACTCTGTTTTCCTAAGTAATTGATTAAGAGTATTTACTCCCAATATTCCCCCAATAAGAAATGGAACAGGGGGCAAATAAGACTTGCAATACTTGAAATTTTGGCAGATGTGTCCATTGTGGACCATCAAAGAGATTAGTTCAGGCCTCTGGTCAGTATCAGCACAGAAACCTGTCCCCTGCCCCTCCTGATGTGGCTGTCACAGAAACAGAGGGGGCAGCCTCATGAGGAAGTTTTAACAGTATGGGAATTATGACTGTCTTAATGGGGGCTTTGTAAAAGCCCCTCTCTCCGAGTTACGTTGAAGGCCAGCATACTGCCTGACCCCCACGGCACGAGGACGCTTCAGGTCATTAGAGTCTCTCAGTATTGTCTGATATGTGCATCTGGCATGGGCTACATTCCCTGGGAAACACTGTGATGTTCCCAAGTAGGAAGACTGGGTGCTGACAGCCGTAATAAGTGGAGCGGAATTCTGCTGTGTTAGCCTGTGTGATGTCTTGCTCCCCAAACTGGCCCATAAACTCTCAGTGGTATTTTGCTCCCATTTGGGTTGCTTTATCTCTGTCAGAACCTGGAAGCTGTTTCAGGACCCATTCCTGTTAAAACTGCCCTCAGGCATGCCGTGCCTGTTGAGCAGCCTGTGTACTGCATGTACCCATTCCTCAGCATAGTTGGCCTCTGACCCACAGTTTGGTGTCTCCTGGAATATACTAGGTCATCCTTTGCTATTTAGTAGTTGGGCCCCATCCTACCTGGAAGAGCTACGTAGTCAGGCTGTTCCAGGAAGGTGCTGTATTTAAAAAATACCAAGAAAAGATCAAGGAACAAGAAGCTCCAAGTTCCGAAAAACACGCCTGAGATAAGCACCTGAAGCACATTCTTTGGAACGCCCTCAGCACAGGAGGAACCTTTGCCCTCTGAGGTTGATTTTGAGTTTGAAAATCTGACAAAAGACGTTTAGAGACGAGTCTGGTAATCAAACTGTGTGATTTAGCTTTTGTAAAGAGCCATCCAAAAAAAGGAAATAAATGAGCATACAAACAAGATCAACTCTGGTCCTACCCAGTCTTTTAAGACACTTTCAAAAGGGAAGAATTAATCTGCTTAAAGAATGAAGCCTTGAGGAGCAGGGCGGGGAACTTAGAAGGCCACACACTCTGAGATGTGAAGTTGTGTTGTGTTCCTTAAATAATCAGCTTCAACTCAGCCCGTTGGCTTTCAAACTCTTGGCTCATCAGAATCACACACGGGGCCTGGAAATGCACAGAATCCTGGGATCCACCCCCCAGGATTTTGATTCAGCGGGGGCCAGGGTAGTGGGACTTGATGATTTGCATGTCTGACAATTTCCCAGGTGATGGTCCAGGGCTACTGCTTTAGTCAAACCTTGCACTTCCATCCCATCGTGCCAGCTAACTGCTCGGTTGCCAATCCTGACTTTTTTTGTAAAGCAGTGTGACTCAGTCACATAGCTTTACGTGCACCCTGACTCGCAATTATCCCAACCTCTTGCACTTTATGATTGTGTGTTGCTCGTAATGGGCACTGGATCCGAGACAGTACACAACAGGCTCACCGAGTTAGAGACTGGGCTAGAAAGAGATGGCTGTCGCACCCTGAGGGGAGGGGGGGTGGGCAGGATGTGGAGGCGTAATTGCCATAGCAATTATTACAATTACAGCAGATGACAGTCACCCATTCTGAACCTTGTCACTGAGCTCCTGAACGGATTTCTTTTGGTTTCAGCATTTAATTTTTTTTTTTATTTGTAACTTTTGGAAGGTGCCACCACTTCTCTAGCTACAAGTCGGTTGTGTTTTCTGTTGGTGTGGCCAGGTGCTCTAGCTCTTTCCACCACTTCCATTTTGTCTCCTCCCCTCCTACCTACACAACAGGTATGGCCCTGGTGCATGTTCAGGCTTTCTACTCAGGACTCCAGGTGATCTTTCAATTCTTTCCCCACTTCACTTTGACCAGAAAAGAAATTTCCCAGGAATGCCCGAGTGCCAGCTGGCTCTTAGTTTTTAGCCACATATTAGGATCTTATTTGTCCCTTCGGTAAACCCTTAGTTATTCAGAATTGTAATATTCTATATTTTCTTTAGAAAAATCATGGCAGCGCTCAGAGGAAAGCCAGGGACCTCAAGGAGGCAGCTGCCTTTCCCCACAGAGCACAGCCACCTGCCCTCCATTCTAACCCACTAGGTGCCCTTTGTCACGCAGGTCACATCATCAGTCAGAGGGCTAGGGACTCTTGTGGAGATGCAAAGGCACAGAAACACATCCTTGGAGAGTTATTCAGAGAATGAGTGGACATTTCTAATTCTTTTGCCTCCTCCTTCCTGACCCCTCCCAAGGAAAACCATGTAGACAATCACCAGAACACAGGTCACCCCAGACAAAGCCACCTGCCTCCAGGAGGAAGACATCTAGCACCAGGACACGAGGCACTTTTGACAGAGATTCATAAGTACAAAATGGGGGGAAAAAGATCCTGCCTGACCATTTATTTCTCGTTATCTTTTTAGGTCAGGGAAGTTCAGAAGCAGGACTCCTGTATCTTGTTTTGAGGATACCACGTGTGTGTTTAGTGCTCTAAAGAACATTAAACAACCACAGGATTTATAAATATTTGCATTCCATAACTGTCCTTGGGCAGTATCTGCTGAGTTGAGTCATCCTGGGGCCACCTTCCCCCTGGTCCCTGTGAGGGGCCCCTGAGGTTAACAGGTGTCATTTCCTCCACTGGGGGCTAATGCACTCTCTTTCAGTCTGGTCATATCTGTCCTTCAATGGCACTTCATACGGCCTGCCCGTCTGTCTGCCTGCAGCATCAGCAACCTGAAGGGTCGCCAGCCTGAGAGATGCCTGATGAATAAGGCTCGTGATTCCTCACGGCCAGCCTTTGTGTTCTTCCGGAGCGTCTCTTCCTCTCCTTTCTTTCTCTGGTCAGAATAAACCCGAACCAAATCCTCTGGGGTGGGGAGTGCCCTGACATGTCTGCAGATAGCCAGTGACTGGAGTATCAGGGGATTAGACAACAAGATATTGAGCGTGGCATCTTAATAGCGTTGTAAGTCAGTTTGATGGCGCAACTTGGGAACCGTAAAGGCATCGGGAAGTGAGGGTATTTGAGGCACAGCATCATGACCTGCCTTGACTTGTTTTCCTTCACAAGCAAGGAAAACAAAGCTGGCCATTCTTCTCCGATGACATGAGAGGATGGGGGCCTATTTCTTCAGAAAGTTTCCTCTCATTCTGGTTTTGACATTGATTAGTGGGTTTGGCTTCAGAGAATTCCAGATGGACGATGTTGGATGGCTTTCCTGGGGGTTAGGAAGTGCATTTTTGTTCTAAGGTGGTGTTTTGGCTGTTGGCATTCTTACCCACATTGACAGCAAATCCTGGGGCCTCTGATGAGGATGTGTGACCTGAGAGAGGTACCAGGTGTCCACATTTCTGGCTGGTGCCTTCTCTGACACGGCCCTTCACAGGAATGTGCACACGCACTGGTACCTCACAGCAAGCTGTGGGCACTGATGAATAGGCGTGGGTCTCAGGGCCTGCCTCAGTGTGCGAGCTGTGTGCAGGCCTCATCCGTTCACTGCTTTATTCCAACTCGAGTCTGACTCTCAGTGTCCTCCTAACCAGCCAGTGTGGTGGGAAAGCCAACCTCAGTCACTGTTGAGACCCTTCCCTCCTTGGGTAACACGGGAGGCTAAAGCCATGCCCAGCCACCAGTTCATCCTTGTTGCTTTTGACATCCTCATTGTCTAGGCCTTGGGTTCTGTTGAAGTCCTGTAGTCTCTCTGCTTCTGTGCCCCTCCCACGACATGGGAGCTTTGCCAAGGCCAGGGAACCCTTGCTCAGGGCTGGCCTCCTCAGCTGTACCAAGCAGCCCTCCTCTCCAAGTCCTGCCACCTCCACGAGTGGCGCTGAAGGCTGGTCCTTAATGGCCATCTGATTTTTCCCCTTCCCAGACTTGATATGTCTCTCTTCTCTTACTTGTGCTCAAGGTCATTCCTCTGTCCCCTCTTCCTCCCTCAGGAAATCTAGCATCATATCTTCAGAGGGTTTCAACTTTTACAAGACAGAAGGAGCCCCTGACTTCAAAGGGCTTCTATTTGTTTCTGCTAAGCCAAGGATATACTAAGGATGAGGGAAGGGCCTGGGAAAGCAGGCAGAGGGCGAAACTGTAGTAAACTGAAGTAAGTCCGAGATAAGGCTGGAAACAGCCAGGGAAGTGGGCGTTGCCTGTAACTGTGCTTGTACCTTCGAGAAGATGGAACAAATGGAACATGTCATCCTGAGGGTGGAGATAAATGAAAAGATGGAGAACCATCACATCGGGCAGTGAGGTACTGTGACCACTGAATGCCCAGCAAACTTCCTCTAGGTCCCTGATGCACACAGCTTGCACAATAGGAATGAGAAGGACTAGAAGAGACGAGAAATGAAAGCAAATCAGTTCGGGCTTTGAGTGGGTAGAGGCATGGTTGGCTTCTGAAAATGTGGAGATGCTGTGATTTTTCTTTGAGAGAGGTCATTAGAAAGGGCATTTTTGGGTAATTGTTAAATAGTAAATTAAGAGGAATCTAAAAAAAAAAAAATGAGCAATGACTTGTCCTCACAGGTTCATAAATAATAGCTGATATTTTGTAAAATGTGTACTACTCGCCAGGAACCATCTAAGCGTAAGTAGCATCACCCCTAGTTTACAGATTAGGAAACTGAGGTTCCAGACATTCCAGGCAGCTGGAAAGGGCTGGACCTAGAGTGGACCCTGGGCAAGCCCAGTGCTCACTGGCCCACCTTTGAGATGAAATGGTTTGGAGACTCTGGTTGGTCAAGTCTGAGTCTACACCCACTCCTGCATCTAGCAGAGGAACCCACACGTACAGGCAGGGGGTGGTAGATTTCTGGAAGAAAATCAGGGCTCTGATGCCAGAAGAAAGGTAGTGAAACAATGGGTGCCCCAGCAGAACCCCATTTCATAAAATGGGTTTTAGAAAAGGAGATGCTTGTGGCTTGGGGTGTAACAGGGGCCTGCCTGGAGCCCCATTCCTGCACTCCTGACCCCAAAGAGACCCTTTCAGCATCTCTCAGGAGCTCTTCGGTACTGAGGAATGCATTTGAAACCACTGGTCTTAAAGAAGCATAAAATATCTTTGAGCAACAAAACAGATGTTGCCACGTCCATGCAGTGAACTTCGTACACTTAACTAATAAGGGAGTTCCTTAGGTCTCATCCAGAAACCATTTCTGGTTTTGTATCAAACAATTTTAATAAGCTTGGTTATCTGGCCATCCTGGCCCAAGCCAAGAAAGTAGCAGAGGGCATTCTGTGGCCTTTGGGAAATAATGTCACCTTTTGTTGCTCAACTCTCTCACCTCCAGTCAGCGGGGACAGAAAGATTGGAACATAAATCTTGGTCTAGGTCTGGAACCTGTGAGCCTCCTTCCGTGAGTCAAACACAGATGACTTTGCAGTTAGAGCCAGTGTCCCCAGGACAATTTTCACTCACTTTCAACCGCAATGGTTTGGAAGAGTGGCAGGTATGTTCACTTGGTGTTGCCGTGCAGCTTGGACATTGCATTCGACCATGACAAACTGGGTGGGGAAGGGCCTGCCAGCTTGCGGTTTGCAGATGGGTCCGGTAGGCAGTGTATGTCTCCCTCGCGCTCGCTGGCTCTCGGTCTCACTCATCTGTGCTTCAGGGGTAGTTATGGGGCTGCCCAGCATGAACTTGCCCGTCTTTGGTTAATGCACACAAGTGTGGGCTGCCTCTCTCTGGCTGTTTCCTACCCACAGAGGCGCGTTCTCTCTTCCAATCTTGTGTCCAGTGCTGACGTGGATTCAATAGGCAAAAGTATTCTTGAGAGACAAGTGGCTTTTAAATAGGAGAAAGAGTCAAAAACGTTCTCACACTTGCTGAGAGACCCTAGGGGAACCCTGGTGAGGGTCAAGGTTGAAAACTGGGTTTGGGCTTGACTGCTCTGGATGCTGACCCCGACTCCATGTTTGCTACCCTGTGGTGTGGACAATTTCGTTTCCCTCAGCTATGAAATGGGATCCTACAGCCTGGGGCGGCGTGACGCTCTGGTGAGATGAGATGTGCAAGGTGCTCAGCTGTGGGTCAGGTATCCAGGCGGTAAAGTGCCGGGCAAATATTAACCCCCATGGGTATTATTATTGTTGTTATGGTAATTAGCAACATCCTGTAGCTACACAGGTAACTCAAGGGTTAAGAATGCTCCCTCTTTGAACAACGCCCATGAGTTCTGCCAATAATTTTTATTTTCTTATCTTTGGAGTTTGACAACCCTGGGCTTACATAGCTATTTTACTGTTTATTAACAGTGTAACTTAGGAAGAGTTGCTGATCTCAGCTTCCTCCAAGTAAAATCCCAGCTAATTCACTGTAACTGTGGGTAACAAAGCAAACTATGTCAGAGGAGGCTGGTTCTGATGATATATAGTACTACAACTGGTAACTATTATTAAATGAACTTGAATTCCCATTAGTTAGTTCTGACTTACTCTTGAACAATACACTCACAGAGTTCCCTCGTCTGCTTCTAGTTTCCTCAGGGACCTGGTATGTTCCCGTGCTTGTCCTTGGAAGGTGCCATTGCTAGTTGGGAGCTCTGAACACTGGTAATGCTAACTCTTTTGATTTGGGAAACAGGACTTGAGTTTTGGTTTGAGTTTTTAGAAATATAATTTTTGTCATTGGCTCTTTACCTTCTGATATGCTAATTATTTACTTATTTTAAAATTTTTTATTTATTGATTTTTTTGAGAGAGAAATAAAAAGGAGGGGGAGAGAGAGAGAGAGACATCAATTTGTTCCACTTGTTTATGTACTCATTGGTTGATTTTTGTAGGTACCCTGACCCAGGATCAAACCCCACCTTTGCCATATCAGGTTGACACGCTAACCAACTGAGCTACCTGGCTGGGCCCGATATGCTTTAGCAAGTAAACCTGCATTTGAGCCACAGCTGTTACCTAACTGCATTTGTGGTTTTGTCTCAACAGCAAAATCTCACTAACTTTCCGCTTTCCCATCTGAACGTGGGGCTAATACAAATATCTCCCTCATAGTGGTGGTGTGATGACCGAAAGGATAATATATGTTAAATGCTCAGCACAAAGTATGCAAGTTAATTGTTTTTGTGCAAACTTAACTTTAATGAAAATTATAAAAGAAAATTGATAGCAAAGGAAAAAAAAAAACAACCCAAAACACTGTACCAAGGAAATGTTAATGCCTGTTTAGGATGGCGAGCAGATGGTCTCTCGTTCTCCATCAGTGAGTCTAGGTCAAGCTGTCTGGTCTCAGACCCAGTGACAACAGTCAGTGAGTAAGAGCATCCACACTGGGTTGTTTTGTGGCTGGACTCAGACTGTGAGGGGGAAGCAGCACAACAGTCACATTCATTCAGAAGCCTCATCAGGGCGAGCTAAAGGCCCTAGATGTTGTTGGGGAGCATCAGAAACAGCACAACAATAATCCATTCAATGACAGAGCTTTTTTTGTGCAAGTGGTACCCATACTGAGGCCAGTAGCCTGAGGAACTTTTGCTTAGTTGCTAGGCAATAAGGGGCCTGCTGTTGCATAGCCCGTCAATACCAACATGCAGCATTAAGCAAACCACACTCCTGGTTCCACTTAGAAGATGGCCACATGGAAGTGCTGGGGAACAAAGAGCATTATGTAATGTGGAAAAAGTGAGAGTTGGCACTGCACGGCAAGGCTTCATCTTTGAAGGAGGAGTGAATCAATAGGGATCATCTGCTGGTTGTGGTTCCTGCTTAAATTGAAGATGTTAGGGGAGGCGGGCTAAGTAGTCCCATGCCAAGTCTGCACCGCAAGGTGAAGCAAAACTTTAGGAATCTTTCTGCTAATGTGACCCAAAGTACATAGATAATTCTTGTTCAAAAGTATAGTTTTAAAGACTGAATAACTCTGGCTCGGAATTTACCAGCTTATCAGAATGTTCCTTGCAACAGTCATGTGTAGCTGTAATTACCCCCTCCCCAGCTCAGTAATGCGTTTCACTGTATTTACAGAGAGTTGGAGTCCCCAGACAGATGTCCACACAGCAGCGCTTTGGAGGACTCTACAGAACAAAGGTACCTGCCCTGGGATTTGCGTGGCCCCCTCCCTAGGAAGGAAGTTCACATTGCGTTGGACTTCCAACCTGCTCATTTAGTCAGTGGTACTAATTGCCCTTTTACTGGCCACAAGAGAGCTGATGTGAAAGTCAGTCAGCTAGCATTTTGATGAGATTTCCTTAAATATGTTCCTATTTATTAAATCAGAGATAACCAACAGATTAGATTTAATTGGAAATAGAATTTTCAACGGGACAGTCCATGCAATTGAAGTATTGTATGTCTTGGTACAAGACCCCGTGAATGTTGACTGAAATCAGGGAGCAGAAGCAACTGGCCACAGGGAACGTCAAGAGAGGCTACTGAGATAGAAACATGGGACACTAGGAAAAGGGAACAGGAGGCGTGCGGAAGTGTGTAAAGGCTTTGAGTTCATTTTGTGACCTTGGACAGAGACTGTGGGGGAAAGTTGGGAAAACAAACACAGGCATGTACAAGACACTGAGGGAGCCAACTGTAGATGAAGACCAAATATATCTGAGGAATATATTCAGTCATCTGAATGACCAAACACATACATATAAATAAATAACAATATTATAAGATTACAGGATACAGTGGGGAATGAACATTCCTCTTATCCTAACGGGGAAACAGAGTGGGTATTTTAAAAAAAGAAACTGAAGGAGTATGTGAATAATTGCAGATGAGCTGATTGGTCATATTTAGTCACTGCCCACTCATAGCCTCAGTCCTCACAGCTGTATTGCCACAAAGTAACCTTCGGTGATATCTTTCTTCTGCCCTTCTGGTTTGCACATGTGACTTGAGTTAGGGAACTGGGCTATTGTGCTCTTTAGAGGCCATTGCGCTCTTCAGAGATGTTAATGGAGATGTTCATGGACAGATTCCACTTGGCATTGCTGGAAGCTAACTGTGAGGGTGAGAGAAAGGTACCTACAGGAATTACAGAGGTGGGGCTTCCGGATTCCCTGGCCAGGTAATTCAGCAATGCCAATTAAACTGTGGCCCTTGGACTACACAGGCATCTGCCAGGTCGGGCTCCAGCTCTCCCCTCTGCTCCACATGGGTCTGGCCAGACAACCTAGCAGGACCTCAGAACAGCTTGTTCTGAAAATTGGACTTGCTCATGTCAGAGATGCCTTTGCTGATGTCTGGAAATTGCTCAAGGAGAAAAGCACGTCTAGTCAAAACAGGGGAGAAAGGACCCAAAAGGGTTATGAGTCATAGGGAAGGTCATGTGAACACACAAAGAATTTTTCAAAGGACTTGATCCCTCCTCGCATGACCCACTCATGGACACTTACGCTACTCTTAGTTACGGATTCTCTTTCTAGAACAGACTGGGAGAGTGAAGACCAAATCAAATGACTCATGGAACCGCCCTTACTTTTACAAACTTTTATTGAGAATTCTCTGCTTCAGAAACAGGGCCAAGCATTATGTGCTGGATGTGAAGCAGTGAATGAGACAGATGCGGCTCTTGCTTGTTCTGAACCTGGGATGGCTCACAGCTAGAACCCTGGGAGACAGAGCCAGGCGGGACATGCACAGCATAACAGGTCCCAATAGAGTGGGACATGCTCAAGCAATGCAAGGACGGTTTAATAATAGTAAATGCATTAATATCATTAACCACAGTCATAGGTCAAAGGAGAAAAGCCATTTGACCATTTTTGTACTGATACCAAAAATCCATTTGATAGACTTCAGTATCCAATAAAAATTGTCACTGGTCAATGCAGCTTGCC